>JAGFPH010000549.1:179558-215006 GCA_018207615.1 Philaenus spumarius
TAGAACATTGTCATACCAACAGCTTAAACAATGGAATTTCGTTAGTTAGAACCTTGTCATTCTAACCTAACGATTTGTGTACTCACTTACGGATGTACTTATAGATACTGACATTTATACGAGTTATTAAGAAAATTCTGTTGTAAAAATTGTGAAAATATTAAAAGTCTTATGAATTTAGAAAAAAACTATTTTTGTAAACGAGGTATTTGTTTTTTTTTTTATGTCTGAAAGGAGTTTAAAAATCCCTTTAACCTTTACAATGTTTAAATACAGACTAAGGTAAACATAATTATTTCTAACTAACTCCAAATATATGGCTTGGTGTTCTATAATAATATGAAGTATGTCAAAATTTATCTTAGGTTACACAAATTTTTATAAATTATATAAATGCATGTGTTTGGTAATTTGTAAAATGTCAACTATAGCAACATTTCTAAATTAGACATTATGAAGGTGATAAATGTCAAAATATGGCAGATGGAGTAATTTTTGGGAGAACTAATTATTTGTATGTATATTTTTATAATCCTACTGTTTGGGAAAGTTGCCATTTGTAAAATGTTATCTAATAAAAAAATGTTTTAAACTTAAACTTGGTTTTGATTCACGGAAAAACTTAGAACGTAATTTAAAAATGATTAAGTTCATGCTTTATAATAAATACCATCGCACCTATTCATAGTACGAGTATAAAACAAAAATAATCATAATATAATGATTCGAGGGATTATTAACTCCTCTGTTTTTTTTGTTTTTTTTTTGTCTTTTAAAAATGTAATTATTTTGTGTATTACTATTATTTAGACCCAACATTGAATACAAATTTTACCCCATATAATTATTTACAGTTTAAAAAAAGGATACAATATAAAACTTGTATTTGTTTTAGTACATAAACTTATAAAAATAAGTTATGTGGAAAATAACATACTGCATAAATGATAAACAAATAATTGTAATAAGTGCTCATGAAAGTAATTTGGTTGTAGTCTAAATAAATTAGTAATTAAAATTATTTGTTACATTTCAACTTCAGAAAGAATCCAAACTTTGTGTTCTTTATATACGTTTTATTATTTCAATTACATTGATATTTTAATTTAGTTTTTAATTTAATTTATATCATGCGCCATTAAGAAACATTTAATTACCTGTTAATTCCATGAAGTTTGAAATTAATTCTTTCATAATAGTTGTTATTTTATTTTAATCCTGAAACAAACAAATTAGAGTATTATTCTATTAAAATTAATTAATGCAATAAACAAGTTAACTCTGTTGTAATCAATAACCCTACAAATACGTATTATTCAGTTTTACAAATCATTACCCACCATTATGTAATTGTTTATGACTTCTATTGACGTCAATTACTGCCTCAAGTCAATCAAACTTGTATTACTGTATTTACAGTATTCACCTACATCACATACGTTACAAAATGTTCACTTACATTATTTAGAGGTTTCATGGCAATTAGAGAAACATCAAGGATTTTATTGATTTAAAACTCTTATATAACACTCTAGTTTCAAACTCTAGGAGAAGAAATAGCTTTGATGATATCCTGCCTCTACATTTTTGTGACAATAAAAATGTCGAACTACACTACAGAAACAATTATTTGCCCTATTTTGAACAAGTTTAATTAAGTATTTATTCATTTTGCTCCTGCAGAAAATAAAATTTTATAAGAGCTGTCCTTGCTTCAGACGTATAGTCGCCGTCCGAAATCATCAGGTCCTGCAAGCCTATCCCCAAAAAATAAACTACTCGTATAAAACTACCCACGGACTACATATACTGGACAGCACTAAAGAAGTTCTGTCATGCGCAAGAACAAGATTTAAATATATACTAAACGATACATGCTTCTCATCTTTTCACAAGGAGTGAGCAAACAAAACAGTTTTTAATTATTCCTTAAAATATGGCATGTTTCAATCTAATAAATTCTTTTAAAATTTAATGTGTACGATTATTTGGTTTAATCCCATTGCATCGTTAACGGCCGATGTATCAAATATGTGAATAATTTTTGAAAAATTGTAAATTAAATCATTTAAACTTATAGTAGGTCATAATGAATCAGTTTAAAAAAAACATACGTTATTTAACACACAATTTTCTGAGCTTAATTGGTTAACTAATAACGACTTAGTCTGGACGTACTTTATAGATAAAAAAAAATATTAGTAACCAGATGTTTATTAAAAGAAATTATAAGATTAAAAATGTTTAACATTAATAACACTTGCCTTAGTCTTAACCAATTCACGTAAAAAATGCATGTGATTATTAATTTGGAAGTCTATTTCTTTAAATAGTTAATTGTTGTAACCTTGTGTCTTGTGAACCGCGACAAGAACAACTCGCAATCATAAAAACGTAATTTATATAAGATCGTTATTCCTAACTACAATTAAACCGTTACTAAAATCAACCCAATAAGTTGTATGGCTAAGTTTGAAGTCAATATCATAAAACTGTTAATTGGATACTCGTTTTAGAAGTTGAAAATTAGAAATATAGAATAAAATCGACAGCAATACATTATAATCTTTAGGGAAAAAATTTTTCCTACAATAATTTTAGAAAACAAGCAACTTTTAATGGTTTCTGTTGTTGCTACAAAAACTAAGTACATACAATTTTTATTAGATTTTTGTAAGTTGTCAAATTGTTTGACTGATCAAATATAGTATCACCAACATTGTTGTTTCTCTTTCGGCGAAAATTCTGAATTACTGTATTTTAAAATCCCTGCAATTAAATCTTTAAGACATATTTATGGTTATTTCATTCATCAAACTAAGGTTGCTAAAAATGTTAATTATTAGTTGTAGAAGATAAAACATTTTAATTAAATTAAATTACATACAACATGTGTTCAGTTAATATTAGTTACAAGGCAATATACTTTTGATTTTCACTTAAATTATTATTGTATAAATATATATTTACTGTCAATATAATGGCTAAAGATGAAAATTTCTTTGAAATTTCTTGTGTTTGTGGGTAATACATATCAATAAAATACAACGATTATTGAAACTAGTGAAGTTACGAAATATATTTCAACTAAACCATGCTAAGTCACGTTGGCAAATTTATAAGAAACATTTAAACAGTAAAATGAAATAAAACGTTAAATTTATAGGTTTTTCAATTAGTTTTAAATGTAAAAATAGGCAAACACCCATTGCGTTTATTAAAATAATTTTAAGTCAACCATTTGTATGTAAATAAGTGGTTTATGAGTTAATGGTCAATCACTTCCAATGTAACAATTACTATAAATTAGTAGTAAAACATCACAAAAATTATCACATCTAAATTATCTATAGGCTACACATAAAACAAGATAACAGCTCTCTTAAATCAGTAAATATATTTTAGGTTCTAATACAATGTCAAGCACTAACCTGAATAGAACCAACTTTAGTTCTAAACTGTTTAAACAACAACACAGATGATAAGTAATTACAATCTGTTTAAATTATACACATTGAGTGTAGAGTTGTGTAGTTTACCTTGAACATTTTCCGGTTTGGTTACTTGATTTTAGTGTTATGTTAATAATTCAAGGAAAATAACGCGTCATAACGTAATAACGGTTAATGTAGAAAAGTATAATGGTTATAAACTATTATTAAATACAAAATTAATTTGTATACATTATTTCTTCGCCATTGAAAGTAAAGAATTCGTGATTGTCTTTATTAAGTGTTTATATAACATTGCTGAATTAATAAACAGACTAAACAAAAACTGCATTTTCTAGATCATAACATATAATTAAGTCTTATTATAAGAATTTAGCCTCGATCTAATAATTTTGGAGGGATTACCAGGATTCAGGAAATTATTAATTTGGATTTTTTTTAGGAAGATGCAGTACGCTAAATGAGTATGTTTGTAATTCCCAAATCATATTAGTAAATGATGCTTATTCAATTAAAGTTTAAAATTAAATGAAAATTTCTAATTTACTCGAAATTTAAATAGGAATGTATTTTTATATTCTACAGAAGTAGACCAACAATAAATGTAATAAAAGGTAATCACGAATTTTGACGATATACAATGACGATATTCAGACGTCATTAAAGTAAAGAAAAAAAATGATTTATAAATTTAAAGTAGAATAGGCAACAATAGAGTATGAAAAGTTTAAAAGTAAAATCAAGTAAAAAATTTAATATTATTTAAAAAAATGTGCGAGATTTCAAAACTTAGATAATTAAAACATTAAATTAAAGTTTTAAAGTTTAAGGAAATTAAAGTTAGCGTAGAAATAAGTAGAAATGTAAAAAAACAACAAGTATATGAAAAACATTTTGGTAAATTAATTAACTAAGAAAAAACAAAAAACCGTAGAAATTACAAGTAACATATGTCAAACAAAAAAGCATCAAACTTCATGAAACGGCGGCTAGTGTAAAAGAGCTACAAATTTTACAAAAGGTTCTAAGAAAATTGTCAAGAAATGAGATTTTTACGCTAGACTACGAGTGCAAAGCACGTGCGTGACGCGAACGCGAAAAGGAAGTTGTACGACTACCGTTCCAGTTCGTGGTAAAAAAAGAAAAAGGGCACATAAAAAAAATCAATTCACGTGAAAATCCGACAAAGCTGTGAAAAGCTAGAAGGAAAAAGAAAAGAACAATAGAAGAAATTAGTTAATGCAAGCTGGGATTCAAGAAAGTTGCTCGATCTAAAAGTAGAGAGGATACATGCTTGCAAAGATTATATTCAAGATCAGTTTAGGCATAATTTTGTGCATACTATTCAGCAGCAACATTATTTCTTGCCCAGTACTCTGTCTAGAGTATGAAGCCAGCATACATGTTATGAAAAATATGTTTCAAATAGGTTTAAAGTCATATTTTGAACAAAAAAATCGGTTGTTAAGTAAGTTAAAAGTGTGTTCCTTAAGTAACAGTAAACTATAATTTTTTTATTGTTCACATTGCCACGTAAAGCTAGTCTAAATAAAAATTATTCGTTTTAAAATTAATATCCAGAAAGATAAAGACATCTTATGCAGTGGTACAAAATATTTATTGATACAGTCTTCAAGTGTCACTTTACAGGGGTGTTTACTTAGACGAGTTCAAGTCGTCCTGTGGCAATTAGGTTGAGAATCGATCCAGCAACATTTTGCTTGACAAGCTGTCACACACACAATAGGCTTCCAACATGTTAAACCGAGCATAAATGAGTGACAGCTTTGAACAGATGAATTATATAATGACTAGACATATTACGAAAATAGTTATATAGACAAAACACTAATTTAACTATATAAATGTAGTGGTCAGGCATTCGTTAGAAAAGTTTGCAGTGTAATATTTTCATGGCGAACGATTATTAATAAAGATTTGGACTTACATTCTTATTTATACGCTTTTGAATTTAAACCGATACGATTGCAAAAAATAATAAATTACCTATAAATTACACACTGTTAATATTATTAAGTTAAAATCATTAAATTCAGTAAATTGTTTCTGTACATTTAGGTTTAAATAAAACACTTGTTTGCGAAAAGTTTTGGTATAGTTTTCATATTTTTAACCACTAATAAATATATTTTTTTTTTAAAACCTCACTTGTACATAGCTATATTTGGAAAACATAACGTTAGTAATATCTATTTTTATGTTTAAAGATTTAGTTCATAATACTTGAAGTATACAGGACCAATAATTTGTATATTGTACGAATTATGTGTATAGTTTAAATACAATTTCAGCTTCTGTTTAATGTTACTATTTCGATCCTATCCTTAACTTATCCCCTTTTAAACATCTTTATAATTAGTCAAAATCCATTGACTTTATATTGCCTTATCTAATATTTAATCACACGACAAATATTAAAACTTTGTTTATAGATATTACATTTTCAATAACAATTCTTTGATCAATATGAATTTCTAGTCAATTAAAAATGTTAAATATTTTAGTAAACGAATATTGACCTAGTAGCATATTTTAATATTATTATAACGTATTTAGGATATCTTCATGTTAGGAATAACCTGAAATAATTGTGTTGAGTTAAATAATTGAAGATGGTCAACCTAATAAGCTGTTTTATATTTTAAAAACTAACTAGCTTAGAAAAACATGTTTAGTTAGAATATCTGGATAAGATGTGAACAGAAACTGAAGTGAACTGAGCTATGGAGTTTGTAGTTAATGTTGATAGCCGATGTCGGGTGATAACGTCTGACACAAATAAAGTTTATATTTACTGTTGAGATTCTGCAAGCCTACTCTCGATTCTTTCTCCATTAAAAAATAGGATGTTTCTAATCACTTTCAGACTACTTCTGTGAAATGAAAAGTAGTAAAATTTAACCATTAAAAGTGAAATAGTAAATTTATATTTGATCCTTGCTGTCAAATCAATCTAAATACTCCCCCTCTTTTATCAAAGATGAAATGTTTGTGCAACGAACCAAATATTATTTCTATTTAATAAAATAAACACATTTTTAGGAAAACACAGATGTTTTTATCTATTTAATTTTATTCTATTCTATTTAAAATATACATATGCATATGTCACAAAGATAACAAATAATATCAACGGGGAAATATTTTTTCCTTTTATTAATTTCACCGTATATTTATTTTATATTGATTAAATATCACTCATATAGTAGTCTATCAAGCAATTTTCTTTTGAGAATTTGTATGGGTATTGAAACTTTTATGTTATTTGCTTTTTTTTTCGATGGATAAAAAACAATAAGTTTTCTTATTGAATGAGTATTTAGTATTTTAAAATTATCGCAACATATCTTTAACATGTTGACGTACCGATTTATTTATTACATTGGATTTATAATGTCACAAAATCAATACAATTAGTACCCTGTTTAAAATGTTCACCTTAGTTTCGTACATTTTTGAAAGTGATAAATATATTTAAACCACTTTAGTTAAAGCAGAAAAATTTCGAAATCACTACTTTGTAAGCGGCTATTTAAAACGCAAACCAACATTTGCAGCTTTCTAGATTTTTCATTTTTAGAGATACTATGAAAAACGATTGTGTCAGTAAGTAATTAATTACTAACTTCGGCAAAGATAAGCCAACAGAACTCATAATAAATAAAGTATTAATTTAATAGTTGAAATAGATATGCCCTATACGTTCTCAAAGTTCTTAGTTGGTGCACAATGTATGCCTTGTAGTACTGAAAGTTTTAGAGATAGTGTACTTCAAAGATCAAAAACTAAAATTAAAATTGTCGCTTCCAAGGCGCAGTCGCACCAACTTTCGTATTTCCGTGTTAAACATTTCAGATTGTCAACAATCATACAAATCCAAATCTGGATCCCGATCCTTAACGTGACACAGCGTCGATATCAAGTAGGCAGTTCTGTTGCCTAATAGACACGATATTTTCTGTATAAAACCGATCTAATGCTTCAAAAACGTTCAAGTGAAGACAGGCTTAAATTTAATGTACTTTCGACCTATAGTTTAGTTTTTGTAAAACCTATACTAGTTTTTACAAACAGCATGGCTACTTTTGCTACTAAAGGGCTCCAATCAACACAACTAAAGAAAAGAAACTTCCAGACGTCAGGTAACCGGTTAAACTCAAAATACGCTTCACAACGAACATAAGTAAATTTACAATATCAAACATTGTCCAATAGTAAGCCGGATTGAATTGCAAGCTTTCAACAAACTACAATATTATATAGTCTACTATTTAAATTTTAAAAAACAAATTACATAAAACTAGGTCTAGCCTGTACATTTACAATATCAAACACAGATGTTTGCATGCCTTGAGATTTTGCTGTGCATCGTACACATACAAAACATACACAGACAAAATTCCAACAATCAAGTTTGTTTATAATATAAAAGTGGTTGCACCCCATGCACTCACTGACTATCGTACTTCCTGACGTCCTTGAACTGGAATATTAGCTACTTATAGAATATAGCTTGTATTGGAAAAAAAATAAAAGTTTTAAGTGTATTAATGCATACAAATTCAAAATAGTGGACGCTACTTTTATGTCAATGCGCACACAAACTTTTAGGTATAATAAATCTAAAAGGAAAAACCAATACAAAATATTAAACAAAATTGGATTGTAGTTATACATTTTTTTAAATCTAAAAACATTTTAATTTGACTTATCGTATCACTATTGGTTACTACTTTACATTTTGACAGAAACTTAGTTTCATCTTAATAATTGTGGAATGTTTTGATATTTTTGTCTATGTTTTAGTTTCTTATAGGACAGCTAAAGTTATTAAATTTAGCTCGCCTATAGCAGTTGGATGTTTCAGTATTGGTGCTTTTTGAAGTTATATAGTGGCTTAACGGATATTCTTTTAAAAAACTTAAAAACTGAATTTAAAAGTCGCTAATAATTTTGAGACTACAACTTTTGTCCTATTACTTTTTGTCGTATCTCATTCAAGAAAAATAAAAAAAATATATAATCAGTAAACAAAAAGTGTGATTATAGTTAAAAACTAAACACTAAAGTAATCTAAAAACATGAAAAATTAAGACATCTAGAGTTTATATTGCATTATACTTTTGCCTATTGATTATAATGTGTATAGCTTCAGAAGTATAGCAGAGAATCTACTTTTGGATTATAATGGGTTACTCTATTCGCTTCCATTTTCTTTACAAAAAGGTCAGTAAAAACGTTAAAACATTTCTTTTTGTATGCCATTATAAAATAGTTGGTGATATGCCTAACATTTAAATTATAAACATGTTCAGCTTAAAAAGCCCTAAAAATTTTATAACCTTCTTTACTCGAGCGCAATTTGACATGTTAGATTTTATCGTTTTTATTTTTCAGAAATCCCAAATCTGTATAATGTTAATGTGTATAAAATTGCACAAATTTTACATTGTTTGAAATCAGGCGTATATCATTAAACCAATTATAATATAAATTTATTTGAGAATAAAAGAGTTGAATGTTGAATGTTTTATCACATCTTGTAACGGAACAAGATAGGTCAATAACAGATACAATTTGTTTATTGTTGAATTTTAAGTCTATT
This sequence comes from Philaenus spumarius, assembly GCA_018207615.1. Lineage (NCBI taxonomy): Eukaryota > Metazoa > Arthropoda > Insecta > Hemiptera > Aphrophoridae > Philaenus > Philaenus spumarius. The sequence continues at coordinate 188,637 of JAGFPH010000549.1, forward strand.
TAACGCTTATTAACCCCTAGTTATATTTACAGCTTCTTCAAAATCAACTAAAACAACTAAAATTTATTTATTGTAATTGTTTTAAAATATTAGTATTATTCATAATGTATTTAAATAAGTACACAAATATTAAATAGAAAATAATTGTACTTATAATTAAATAAGTACACGGTAAAATAAATAGGCTATCAGAAATTAAGGACATGTGTTTAGATAAAATCTTAAATAGTTAAAGCAGTACAAAAGGAACTTTAAATTTATAAATTGTTTGCGTTACTCAATGAGATAAATATAAATTAATTAAACTTAACAATTTAGAAATTGTTACCAAGTTTCTAGTAGATGTGGTGTTACAATATAATTATTGATGGCAAGCGGTAACCATCACATTTTTTTGCAATAACCTCTATAATGTGGATTTCTGCAACAGAGTTTTGCAGGTCATATAAATTACTGTTGTAGAGTAATACCGTCATCTGTTATTGTCGTTATAATGTACTAGCTGAATACCCGTGCTTCGATACAGGGATTTTTTTTTCATCACTATGATTCATAATTAATTGTAATATTTTTTCTCGTTTTCTTTCATCTATTATCTGACGAAAGTGAATTATATAACATGTATTTTCAATTATTTTGGTATTTATTGTTCACTGGCTGCCCGTCAATCGTCTTCGTCACGGTATGTGTGCCGAATAAATTAAATCAATAGAAAAAAAAATCAGAGGGAAGAGAGTCTTCTTCTTCAAGCGCTAAATCTACTTACTGGTAAGTCACAGTCTTAGCTAGATGTTTGCAGATCTCCCAGATACGTCTTTAATATTCGAATGCATGGATCGGGATTGTTTTGATCAGCTTACGTCTAAAATTAATAAGTGCCAAATTTCAGCTCCCTAACTTTGGAAAGAATATCAATTAATATTTATTGTTTTTATGGGTTGTTATTACATTTTCAACACACAGCAGCACGTAAACTAATTTAAAACTGGATTATTTTGCATTTGTATTTTGTGAGAAATAAATGTACAAATTTTCAGCTCTCTAGCTTTAAAGAAAGTATAAAAATAAATATTTACTGTTTTTAGGGGTTGTTATCACATTTTTACAACCTATAGCAGCACTTACCAAAATATAAAACTCATTTACTTTTTATATGTGTTTTGTAAGAAATACAAGTACACAATTTCAGCCTTAAGGAATTAAACAAACAATTTTTATTGTTTTAGGGGTTGTTTCAACCCTTAAAGGCCAAATATTTTAAAATATGAGGCCAAATATTGCTAGCCAATATGAGCAATATGAGTACCAAATTTCACGTTCCTAAGCGGTATTCAATTAACATTTATAATTTTACTGGTTTTTACCCCTAGCAGCATTTAACCCCTTAGCAGAACGTGACAAAATGTAAAACTGGTTTACTTTTTATATGTATTGTGTAAAAATAAATGCACACAATTTTATTTAGTTTTCTAGCTTTAAGGAAATTATAATAAACAATACTTATTGTTTTAGAGGTTGTTGCAACCATAAAAAGTCATATATTTAAAAATTATTTCTTAATGCGCCCCTAGCGCCTATGACAAATACGTGTACAATATATCACGTTCCTAGGAGGTATTTTTTTTTTTTAGATATATAACAAACAATACTTATTGTTTTATGGATTATTTCAACCTTTATAGGTTAAATATTTTAAAATCCTTTTTTAGTGCAACTCTGGAAAACTATGACAAATACGTGTACCAAGTTTCACTTATCTAGGTGGTAGGGTTTCTGAGATATATATCAAACAATATTTATTGTTGTAGGGATTGTTTCAACCCTTACAGTCCAAATATTGTAAAATACTTTCTTAGTACGCCTCTATATGACAAATACGTGTACCAAATTTCACGTTCCTACGTGGTAGGGGTTTTGAGTTAAATAATAAACAATAATTGTTGTTTTAGGGGTTGTTTCATTTAATATTTATAGTTTTAGGGGTTGTTACTAAATTTTCTACCCTTAGCAGAACCTGACAAAATGTAAAACTGGTTTATTTGTTGCATGTATCTTGTAAGAAAAAAATGTGCAAAATTTCAACTCTATAGCTTTAAGGAAAGTATAAAAATTTATATTTATCGTTTTTAGGGGTTGCTATCACGTTTTCACCCTTTAACAGCACGTAACAAAATGTAAAACCGGTTTACTTTTTATATGTATCTTGTAATAAATAGAATTATTACAAAATTTCCGCTTTCTGGCTTTAAGTAAAGTATAACAAACAATATTTATTGTTTTAGGGGTTGTTTCAACCCTTACAGATCAAATATTTGATAATCCTCTCTTAATGTGCCTCTAGTCCCTATGGCAAATACGTGTATAAAATTTTACATTCCTAGGAGTTAGTGTTTTTAAGATATATAACAAACAATATTTATTTTTTTAGGGGTTGTTTCAACCCTTACAGGCCAAATAATTTAAAATCCTTTCTTAGTGCGCCTCTACTGCTTATGAGCGATATGTGTACAAAATTTAAAGTTCCTAGGTGGTACAGTTTTTGAGGTACTGTGATCAGTCAGTCAGTGAGTGAGTGAGTGGGTTTTGGATTTTATATAATATAAACTAGCTGAATACCCGTGCTGCGCTATGGAGATTTTTATTTTTTGCATCACTGTGTTACATACTTGTAATATTTTTCTCTAATTTGCATGTGTCTTTTATTTCACGAAAGTGAATTATTACTGTACATGTATTTTCGGGATCTTTTCGGTTATGTGTCAGCAAACTTTAAACATTTTCTAAAATGAAGCTATGAAAGGAATAGTTGTTACCTTTATTCTGGAGGCCAGTAGGCGAGAATATCTTAGCATATCTTCGAGAATTTGATTAAATAAGTCTTTTCCGTGATACCGCCGTCACCAAAAAACTCACACAAGTACGAATCAAGCTTAGAACGATGTGTGTCGCACTAAACTTTGTTACGGTGTTTTGTCGGCCGCCAATTGCTTTCGACTGTTTGCGTATGTGCACCCGTTTCGGGATCGACAAAATTATATTTATGAGTAAGTGTGAAATGCTCCTAACGGTAACTTTGAACCGGTTAGGTTAGGTTAGAAAAGGTTTTATAGTTTGCTGAAAAGTACCTTTTTTCGTTTGGTATTTATTACTCATTGGCTACCCGTCAATCGTCTTCGTCACGGTACGTGAGCTGAATAAATTCAATCAATTATAGATAAATAATTTAGAGTGAAGAGCGTCTTATTTTTCAACCACTAAATCTACACACTGGTAAATCACAGTCTTAGATGGATGTTGCAGATTCCCCGAATGCATAGATCGGGATAGTTTTAAACAGCTTACGTCTTACCTTCATTTTACATTTAGAAGGCAACTTCCATACTGACTCTACTTATAACACTTTTACGGGTTATGTTTATTTTTCTAAAACTTCTTTGTATACAAAATTTTTCGTTCATCCCTCTGGCTGCAGAATTAGCAGGTTATCAGGAGATCGTTCTCGAGGTTACTCGAGAACATGCGACGTACAGTTGACCATCAGAGAAACTGTCATTCCTTAAATCCACACCAGTCATTTTCAAAGACTGACCTTGGGTTTTGTTCACGATCATAGCAAAAAAAAGTTTGACAGGAAACTGCAGTCTTTTAAACAGAAAATGATAATCTGACGAGATCAAGGGAATTGGGGGTATGAAGACTGTTTCACCCATGCCCACAACCTGTAAATATAGTAGCCTCAATCAAATTCTTGTGCAAGGTCTTGACCTGCAGCCTGGTGCCATTTCACATTTTAGGAGGAGCAAGATTCCTTAGCAGTATAATTGGAGCTAAAAGTTCAAGGCAAAGGTTGTGTGGAGGAATCCCTGTTGTGTTAAGAGTGTGTAAAAACTCTACAAGATAGTGAACAGCGTCTTCTACTTCCACCACAGAATCGACTGGCCTTACAATCTCAGCTAGAAGTTGTCCTAATAAAGATTCATTGATATTTGTTGCAGATTAGTTCTTAGGGGTAAAAATGGATCTTTCTCTAAGCCAAGATTCATCTTGAATATGTAAATTGCTGAGATTTTGATATATTTGATCGGTTAAAGAATTTAAATCTTTGGCAACTTCACATAGACTTTCTGGAATCTGTATCCTACCATACTCCATCTGCTGTATCATTCCTTCTCCTATGTCTAAAAGTAGTTGTGAGAACTCCTCTGCTTTCGGTGCATTTAGAAGGTGTACTCTCATATTGACTCGTAATGTTAAAACTTGTACACTGGACCATAGATAAGAAGACTTTAACTTCATCGGCACGTGTATCTCGAGGCACAACCGGCAGTGTCTGTCTAAAGTCCCCGGCCAGTAACAAAGTTACCCCACCCATCAGGCAGTCGCTGTTCCGAATATCTTGTAGATTCCTGTCCAGAGCAACAAACCCTCTCTTACGAGCTATAGTACACTCATCCCAAACGATCAATTTAGATTCTCCAAGCACATGGGCTGCATCACTCTGTTTGGAGATATTGCACAGTGGGGTTTCAGTGTCGTACAAGTTAAGAGTTAACTTGAATGCAGAGTGAGCTGTCTTCCCTCCATCCAGTAAAGTAGCTGCTATTCCAGATGAAGCAACAGCTATGGCTATTTTCCTATTTTATCTTATGCTTGCAAGCAACAAATTTATTAAAAAGGTTTTACCAGTTCCAGCTGGAGGATCACGAAGGAATTTACGCCCATCTTCTAAATGTACACTATTAACTAATTTATTATAGACTTGGTTTTGTTCATGGTTTAGTTTGGGGACGTTTATCTCTACTAATGCAGAGAGACGAACAATGTCATAGGATAGCTCTTAAAAGTATTCATAATTTGCTGTGTCAGCGTTCATGGTAGAAGATGGAGAAGGAAGACCGACATCGTTGAGAGAATAGTGAGAGATTGAAAAAACAAATTTTTCAAGAGAAAGTAAACATTTGTTGTAAAAACTCTTCGCCAAATGTTCAGTGGCAATCCCTGGACAATCTCTCTCCATATTTCTCCTTATATCCTCGGAAAGACTATCTCTGTGTTTTCCCAGATTGCTACTGTTCTTGACAATTGGCAAAACATCAGCATCGCAGAGAACAGTTCTCGGATCCTGTCTGGGTAATCACAGGGAGAAGCTTCTTTCAGTGTACGGTCCCAGTGAGAGTCATCCTCCAGCAAGCCTAGTGTTCTGCAAGCAGATTGATAGGTAGGATGAATTACTTTGGACACTTTCTAGAGGTCACTTAAGCATGTAGGTCCTCGAAGCTCGCGAAGAAGGAGTCGAAGGTAGTAGCATTCAGCGTTGTTATAATGCACAGTATACTTTCTGCCAAGCATTTGATCATGCTTTATCCCAGGATTCCTCACGACGTTTTTCCTTGTTTCCTTCGGGTAAACTTGTTGTTTTTCCGAACATAGTAGGCCGGAACTTCACTTTAGAAAAGCCCTCTAGCGAAAGTGTCTATTTTGCAGAGGTCAAAAAACGCCATTAACGTAGTCTTAAGTGGATTACTGACTTGTGTCAGATACGTTGTTAGGCGTGAAATAAACTCTTTGATCGTTTTCGAGATAAACAGATAAATGCATGACGGGTGGATGTCTTTCATGAATAGGAATGCAGAGAATTCGCCATGTTGCTTCAGAGCTACTGATATACCGACTGACCTCATACACAGAAATTTCATCAAGCTTATTTTCTTTCCCAAATACTGCCTGATCACTGCCTCTGTTTAAGTACTTGCAAATATACTTGATGGATTTTACAGAGTTGCACATTTCTACATTAATATGAGCCACGAAAGTCCGGGATAGTACAGGATTATACGGCATAACCCACTTATTGTCCAAATCCACACCGTTAATGTTGAAAGTATATCCACCATCATTTAAAGATCTTCGCCGGTACTGGGGATAGCCGTCATCGGCAGGTTTGGTCCCTTTGCAAAGAGGTCGTGGGTACCTCTTACTGCAGGATCCGTTTACCATACAGGGAGAGTGTCTATTTAGAGTTCCACAAGGGCCATGTATCATTGTGGATTTAACAATTTCAAACAGAGCAGGATCAATTTCGTGGTCAGAAATCTCAGCTTTAATGATATTGTCAATATCTGAATGCATGATACGGGTTTTTAGCCACAGCAATATGTGGGCGTGAGGCAAGCCTCGTTTCTGCCATTCAACAGTAACACCTACTTGGGCCAAAAATGCAACCTTTTGTCAAAAGATGGACCATTTTCCTAACTTTAATGTGACATATTCTAGCAATCAAATCATGTCTGTCGTGGGGTTTTTTACCTTCATGCATGGCGACTTCTAATTCAGTCCATTTAAGATTGCATGTAAAGGTAATAAACAGATCAGGGCCTCCAGGTAGTGACGTACATAAGTCATGGCGTCCTGAGTTTTTCATGCATATAACGGGGCCCACCTGTAAAACTTGAGGGCAGCACAATCATTTTGCCCAATTCTGATACTTGACCATCGCCCTTGCTGATAGCATCTCGCAGATGCACATAGTTTTCAGTACGCAGTTTTATTTTTGTGTCTGGGATTCAAAACTGATAGGGTTCAAAACTTGGCCGTTGGGCATCAGATCGTAAGAGCCCCATGGTAAAACCCGCCCCACCCCCACGTGGGTTTGAACTGGGTACATTTACGGTATTTTACGTTTTGATCGATTTGGGGGAACCAAGCGAGCTATAAGGTCGTGTAAGAAACCAAAATGTGCAGAATAATATCCTACATTTATTTAGTTATATAATACTCTAACAAAGTTTCATTGTCGTAAGTAAAATATCACAAAATAGTTACTTCCTATACAAAAAAAAAAAAAACATGCTTGACACCCCAAAACGTGTTTTGAGGACCATGATCGGTGCTCATTTGCCATTAATGACCTTAGGTCTCACTATAAGGGTCACTGCAATAGTTCATTTTTCCTATGGAAATTTGCTAATAAAAAGTACAAAATAAAAAAGCTAATGAATGTTATAGGTCTAGGTACGTAGAGAATGTACCATTTGGGATGTCAAAAAATCGCAGCTGAACAATGTTGGCAACACAGAACAAAGTTGTGTTAAGTCGTACTAACCTAAATAATAACAAGAAATTACCAAAAACTTACATTTTATTTTGGGACGCTAGTGGGAAACCTCCAAAGTTCTTACAGCACAAAAGCGAGCTAGCGGCAAGAGACCCGAACTGATGGGACCGTTCACTTTCGCAGCTTATCACACACTGATGATTCGTTAAAATTAAGCACGGGTGGCACATACCTTCCCGAAAAAGGTCAGCAGAAAGATACCTGAAACATTGTTTGTCAACATTGAACAGTTACAGCTTTATTTAAATTTTTCTGATAATGCGGGTAAATCCCCGCCTAGCGCCTAACTAAGGGTTAAGGAGTGGGAAGATATTCGATCTGATATTAGCCGCTTTATTAACATCGCCAACGAAATAAATCTGAAGAAATGAGGGATTTTGCTGAGGTAAAGAGTGATAAACTTGCTCTTGAACTTTTAATGTTGGCATAAAATTTCCCTCCTTTACTTCTTTTGCACCGAATGATGTCATTTGGAAACAGCTGTTATACATTCTGATATTCGCTAAGAAGTCTTTAGATGCAAAGTGATTGTTGGTAAGTAGACTATGAAGAGGCTCATGGCTGGAGAAGTGGGAGTTGTACCTAGCCGTTAGCACAAAACAGGCCGGGACTTTCCTCCTTCCACTTACCAGCCTCACACCATTTGCAAATTGTTACGGGACCAAGAACGATCATTTCATCTTTGCTGTACTCAACGTTTACATCATATTTAAAACCTGACATAGATTTTATGGTCCAAGGGAAATGGTTAATGTTTCGTCCTTTTTCACTGTATCTTCTAACAGCTTCTTTATTTAATTCGGGATGGTTTTTAGCGTACTGCAAGACTGCTTCTCTATTTATATCTGGATGTCCCTCTCTATACTTTTTTACTGCGGCTCGGTTACTATATGGATTTTTTTCTCTATATTTTTTTACGGAAGTTTGGTTTATTTCCGGATTTTGTTCTGTATATTTTTTTACGGATAGTCGGTTTGCTTCGGGTTTTTCTTAGTATATTTTTTTACGGAGGTTCAGTGTTCTTCCGGATTTTTTTTTTACATTTTTTTACAGCGTCCCTATGTTTCTTTTTATGGTTTGTGTTTGTAAATCTCTTTCGTCGTTTTTTACCTCTTGTCTTACTGATTTCAAGTAGTGCAGCACTTTTATCTGACTCTGTACTATCAGGAGAACCACAAACTTTCACTGAAACTACTGGTAACGGCTGGATATCTTCAGTAGATTCTGCCTTTTTTATCAACCTCCTGAGCTTCTCTATCAAACATACTCACTCCACGAGTAAGTGAATAAGTGGGAAGAGGATGCGACTCATGTTGAATGAGGGCGTCAAAGTGGCCATGCATTAGATCTCCAGTAAATCTAATTCTTTTTATCCCCTGATCATTCTCGCTAAACTTTGGAAATAGGAAACCATTGCGGTACACCTGCAGCTCGTATGGATATATTTCGCCAGCAACCATCAGCTCACAGGTTATACCATAAGTTTGAGACTTGAGCATCTCGCCAAATTACTCCGGCTTAGTTCGGTAAAAGTCCCCAGTCGCCTTCATAGTGTAGGGTTTAAACCGGCGCCAGTTATCGGATACCTGTTGTACAACTCTCGCCCGCACCTCAGAGCCAAATGAATCGGTACCATGTATCAAGTAGGCAAGTGAGGAAAACAAACATTCGCCGTCACCCTTGATGGGCACCACACTGTGAGGAAGAAGTACCCCATCGATATATACACTCTCCATTGTAAATAGTAAATAAAACCTACAGAAGGAGACGCAAATACAGATATAGAGACGAATAGAATAAACATATAATACTGTGGAACCCAAAGTTCGACAGATAATCAGAAAAAATTTAAAATAATATCTCAGTTAATAGAAGAATAACACATCCGACCAGTGCAGAGAAATAAACAGGAATAAGTCCTGGGTCGTCAGTCGTCGGTACGTGAGAATCTAAGCAAGGAAGGGGCAATGAAAAGTGTGTAGCATAGCAATTGGAGGAAATTAGAGGTGGGAGGGGTAGGGAGTAGTCAACAATTGTCTTACGGAGAGAGCCACTCCACGCTGTCTGGAATTGTATGCCTTGAATACGTGAGAGTTTATGTTAAGTTGTTTTAAATTGAGTAAAACAAAGTGAATCTATTCAATTAATATTAATAGTTTTATGGGGTTGTTACTAAATTTTTACCCTTTAGCAGAACGTGACCAAATGTTAAAAGTTAAAATGGTTGATTTTTCATATGAATCTTGTAAGAAATAAATGTACAAAATTTCAGTTTTCCAGCTTTAAGGGAAGTATAAAAATTTATATTTATTTTTTAAGGGTTGTTTTTACATTTCCACCCCTTAGCAGAACGTGACAAAATGTAAAACTGGTTTATTTTTATATGCGTAAGAAACAAATGTACAAAATAAAAGCTCTGTAGTTTTAAGGAAAGTATAAAATATATATTTTTTGTTTTAGGTTGTGTTTCAACCCTTAAAGACCAATATTTTAAAATCATTTCTTTGTGTACCTCTAGCGACTATGAGCAATATGTGTACCAAATTTCAAGTTCCTAGGCTACATGGTTTTTGAGATTATCTATATAACAAACAATATTTTTAATTATAGGGGTTGGTTCAACCCTTAAAGGGCAAATATTTTAAAATCCTTTATTAGTGCGCTTTTAGCGCCTATGAGCAATATGTGTACCAAATTTCACGTTCCTAGGTGGTATGATTTTTAAGATACTGTGATCAGTGAGTGGGTGAGTGAGTGAGTGGGTTTTGGATTTTATATATAGATTAAGGGGATTGTATAATATAATAAATTATATTATACAATATAATATAACTTTATTTCTATAATGTTTGTGACAATATTATCAACATGGATGAGCAGCAATGAATTTTTTACAAAAATTACATAATTATTGATGGCATGTGGTAACCATCACATTGTTTTGCAATAACCTCCATAATGAGGATTTCTGCAACAGAGTTTTGCAGGTCATATAAATTACTGTTGTAGAGTAATCCCGTCATCTGTTATTGTCTTTATAATGTATAGAAATAACGTGTTTAGTATTAATTAAACATTTTTGTTGTTTCTTATAGTTAAGATGGCCAAAAACTATACATTTTTAGATTATCATGATTGCTACTTAGAAATTTATTACATTCATAATATTTAAAACAAAATAGTGTAGGGCCTATTATAAGATTTACATTCATAAGATTGTATTTTAACAAAATCATAAATATTGATTAACATAAATTTATATTGCACTTGTAACTTTATGACATTCGACATTGTCTATTAAATTAATTCATAATTTGGTTTGTTATGATGCATTTAAATTTAACTGAAATAGAAGTTATTTTCTAGAGAAAAAATACTGTATCATGCGTAGCACATGCCAAATAAAAGTTTGTATACTGTAATTATAACAAGAATAATTAATTTGTATAATTAAATATGTTTAATGTATAGTCCTAGTTCCAATAATGTAATGTAGTGATGATTAAATCGCCTATTGTAAAAATAAAGCCGCCTATGATATTTACACACATAGTAATGTATTTCTTCAGATTGGCATAACAAGCTAATTTAATTTCAAACAAACAAGATAATATAAATTGCTGACGGTTGTAGAAAGTAATCGCATTAGCGCTGCTTAAGAGCAATGTTGTAGATGTTTTCTGACTGCGGAGAACTAAGTATTACTGAAATTGGATACATGTTACGGAGAATATAACCATGATTTATTCCCTGAAGTTAAATCCTCTAAAGAATAATACAGTACTAGTGATTTATTATTCGTAAACATGTTTAATATCAAAACATATTTAGTAAATTACAATATTGAACTATTTAATTTACAGTAGTTATAATAAAATTATTAAAATATCGACTACTTATGTATATACCATTACACTTACAATAAAGTTTAGTTTAATACTCCATACAAAATAAGAACACAATAGAAAAGATTTTTAAATTGCTCCGGAGCACCTAAAATTTAATTTTTTTCATTTTTTTTTTTTTTTTTATTGCTTATTATTGCCCTTTAATTTAGCTTTAAAACAAGACTAAATTTTTTATTATATCTCAACTCTAAGTGGTTAAAATACGTTTTTTGGTTTGCATGTCTCATGAGAATAAGACAAATTTTGTATCATATTCTTAATAAGCTGATATGATTTATCCAATTTGAAAATAATTCAAATTGCCGCCTATGGTGGGAATTTTCATTTTGTTATTGATATTTAGCTTTTTCTGTAGTGCCAAACCCGATTATACAGTCTTTGATGATATTCAGATGATGACAACCCTGCATATGGGAATGGTATGTATTAAATATGTAAGTAAAACTTTAAACGTGGTTTCCGGAAATCATGTATTTTATTCACAAAAGGAACATTTTATCAAAATCTACTTAATATATTGATCTGAAATTTACAGGCGTTGTTTAATTAAGTATACTACATGTTTTAACAAGAGCATTTTGTAATATAAGCTCTCATTTCTTAGTTATGACTGAGAAATACAGCAAAAACTGGTCAAAGATCTATTATTTTATAAAAATAATGACAAAATGTATTCAAATGCTAGTATTGGCAAACCCTCACGTTAAATTTTGTATTTAAGTAGTACTGTACTAACACACTGATAAAATTTTACTAATTTTGATCCAGTAGTTTTTAAGAAAATGTTCCTTAAATATTGTATTTTTAACATTGCCGAGAGTAGAGTTCCGGGCGATCTGGCGTAAAATGGAGTGGGGGAAGGTCATTGACCTCGGACAACGCCCCCTTTTTTGGGTTTTTTTTTTGTTCTTTTTGGTTCCTAACCTAAGCCACGCCCACTTTTTTGGGGAACCTAACCTAACATTTTTGGATTTTGGTTTTTTGGAACTTTTGGATTTTTGAAGATTTTGGATTTTTGGGAATTTTTAAAGATTTTGGAAATTTTGGATTTTTAAAGATATTGGGGAATTTTGAGACGCCATCTTTTTTTTTTGCAGCCATCTTGTTTTGTAATACTTAATATTGAATTTAATTTAATTTTTTGCTTTGAAAAAAGTTTGGGTGTCTCCGAGAGTCAAACCAGGTACCACCAAGCCCCGAGTCCACAACGTTAGCGGTTAGGCTACGTCGACTCTGTTAAGAAGGGACTATCTTGTTAAGTATATATATGTTTAACATCAGTCATCAACCTTGTATCAGATACAAGGTGTTGTAGTGTCGTTGGGATATAGTATAAATTGCATTATAACAACCCGAACATTACCGATCGTCCCCGAGTAAATCCGAATCGGACTTAGAGAAATTAAGGTCTTTAATTGTTATAGTACACTTGTAATATAGTATAAATTGCATTATATAATCCCGAACATTACCGATTGTCTCCGAAACCAACCGAATCGGACTTAGAAGAAATTAGGAGCTTTAAATATTATAGTACCCTTGTAATATAGTATACATTACATTATATATTCCCGAACACTACCGATCGTTCCCGAGTAAATCCGAATCGGACTTAGAAGAAATTAAGACTCGCAAACCGATCTTTTTCCAAACGTAAGGCTCTCCCGCAACCCCCGCAAGCCGTACTTAGGAGAAATAAAACTTAGGCTAACCGTAGGCTGTGCCGCAACCCTTTGTAATATATTTCTACTGGTCTTACCCGAACCAAAATTCCGGACTTGACCGAACTTAAGCTTCGCTGTACCCCGAATTATTTTTATAAAATGTGTTATAATGTACGGAAAACCGAACTAACCCAAACGTAAGGCGCAGAACGAGTTCAAGCCGTACTTAGGAGAACTAAAATTTTGGCCAACCTTAGGCTCTCCCGCATCCTTGCGTATGATATAAATAATTACATACTCGACCAAATTATAACGTAATGTTTCAAAAGGGCCTTACGGGGACAGGGTATGTAAACCCCCGAAGGGGTGAAACAGGCACCCACCCGCCTGTTTCCGTGATGCCCAACCATAAATTTTGGCATCTCCGTTACTTCAAGGTTTTTACTTTATTTAAAATTACTTATTTATATTTAACGAAGTCACTACAATTCACATAACTTGCAATAGTCTTTCAGCATCACATTCTTCTTCTTCAGCATTTTCGTCATCGCTCCGTCCGTACCGTTCCCCTAGTTCTAATGATGCGTAGCCATCATCATCGCTGTCGTAGGTCCTTACTTGTTCGTCCCCAATAAGTCTTCTTTTTAAAAGCCCGTGACAAACGAAACTCAATGCTGTTACTCTCTCTATTCCTCCATCATAATTTGTTACAATATAGAACTGCCATTCGTTTTCCCGACGATATGGAAACTTTATTGCAATTTCCCACTTCACTCTTACATCAAACCTTTCGATACTGATTTTATGTTTTACATTGTTTATTAGCACTATTATATTAAAAACTGTTCCTCGAATTTTATAGTGTAAAACTTCTAACTCATTCACTGCATATCCTAAATCCCATAAAATGAACTCCCCTAAAACATGACGCTTGAGTAAAATATCTTTTATCCTTATAGGTACAACAAAGACGTGAACGAGCATTCTGAACTTTTAACTGACTAACATTTCTGTACATTGTTATAAAATCGACACGCCTGATAGATGCTGACTAGACATTCCAATAGTTAGCAAATGTAATGTAAATCTTTACACAATGCTTATTCAACATTCGGTCTCATATTACAAGGCTTGTTTAGTGCGTGCAATCGTCGGAACTATTCATATTGTATTACTGGTTGGACCACTGTGATCATCATGCATATAAATATATATGCATATATATATATATATATATATATAAATATATATATATAGCAGCCATTTGTGAAGACAATCATGGAATCGGTAGTAAGGGGCGAACACCATGGGGTCGAGTACCGTGGAATGTTAACGATGCGGATTATTTTACTAGGATTACGAAAAATGCGTTAGACCTGCATAAACAGACCGCTGTTATTATGGGTCGTAAAACCTGGGAATCGTTACTGGACGAATACAAACCATTAACCTCCAGGATGAATATAATACTGAGCAAATACTATCGTGGATGGAACAAGATCCTCGAGGGGGATTGCGAATACAAGAATACAAAGGTATTCGCCACTTTCAACAAAGCTGTAGAAAGTCTCAAAGACCAAAACAACATCGAAACGGTATGGGCTATCGGAGGTGCAGGAGTATTTAAAACAGCATTGCGTCACAACCTCTGTCGGAATCTGTATGTTACTTGGATCAAAAACAATTTCGAAGGATGCGACACTTTCATGCCGAAGATACCAGAAAACTTTATCGAGTACAACGGTAGTTGTTATATGGCCCCTAATGAGAGGGGTATGCAAGTAGAAGATGGAATCGTTTACAGGATTGCAGTTTATACCAGACAGATGCGCGTGACCCGCAGTTCAAAGAATACCGATGACATCGCTGAATATAATTTTATGTTATGATAATCAATTCCTTGTTCTGGAAATTATGAAGTACACATATTTTGTTTGTGATTGTTTAAAAATGTTACATGACTGGTACCCGGTTCGACTCTCGGAGACACCCAAACTTTTTTCAAAGCAAAAAATAAAAATAAATTAAATATTAATTATTAAAAAACAAGATGGCTGCCAAAAAAAAAAGATGGCGTCTCAAAATTCCCCAAAATCTTTAGAAATCCAAAATTCACAAAATCTTCAAAAATACCCAAAAATCCAAAATCTTCAAAAAATCTAAAAATTCCAAAAAACCAATATCCAAAATGTTAGGTTAGGTTAGGACCCCAAAATCCGAAACCCCCAAAAAATGGCTTTGGTTAGGACCCCAAATAAAAGTGGGCGTGGCTTAGGTTAGGAACCAAAAAGATCCCAAAAAACACCCAAAAAAGGGGGCGTGGTCTGAGATCAGTGACCTTCCCCCACTCCATTTTACGTCAGATCGCGCGGAACTCTACTGCCGAGATAGGGAGCTCCGGAGCGATTTTTCAATCTTGCTTATATACGGAGTGTCCCACGTAGTGGTGTAACTGATGTGTTAGTCACGACTGTAGAATTTCAAGTCTGTAGCGCGCTCTATACGTCTGTCATATTAATTAAAAAATAGGGACCTCTTCGTGGGACACCCGGTACAACAAACGTAAACGTATTGTTGTATATCAGTAAGATTGAAAAATTCAAATTTACATTATACGCTATATTATGTGTAGACCTATATATACATGTACTTTTAAAATAAACATGTTATTTTTAAAGAGCCATGTTATTATATAAGTTATATTTTTTAAATTAACTATTCAAGAGTTAGTCTTAAAAACAACCTATAGGAAATAATGTGTTATTCCAGAAATCCAATAAATTGACTAGAGGGTAAAACAAATTAAAGTATAAGATAATATAAAACTTCTACTTTTTTATACGAGTAATTGGAAAAGTTTAAGTGGTTTATTGGTTTTACTATTAAGATACTTACCTTTAAAAAGTAACATAGAAATAAATTCTACAACTTTTATAGCTATTAAAGTATGAATATGTTTGAATAATAACGACTATAATTAATGTTTAAGACAATGCTTTGATTGGTAAAAACATATACTTAATTTAATAACTAAATTGATCATAACTTTAAGGTTTTATTTATAATCATAATAATTATAATTCAAATTTTGTAAATAAAGAGTTTACGTTTTCTAATAATTATTATTTCCGAAGTGAGTCATCATGTTAACAATAATTTGCAAAGCTACTAAATTGTTAAAGTTTAAATACATTCTCACTTTTTAATAATATTTCATAAACTAGTGGGATTGTAAATTAGTTATTTTAACCTCACTTTCGTAATATTACCGTGTTTATAATAATATCCACACACAAAGAAATGTCGAAATTACTCTAATCTATGTTTATTTAATTAAAGTATTACTTAAGAATAGTTAAATATTTAACGTCAGAAAGAGACGGTATTACAATTTTACTTAATTTATGAATATGAAAACTCACACACACAAATATTTAACAAACATTTAAACGGTATTAGTGTAATTTATAATCTGAGATATGCGTATTTGATTATGCAGAAAAAGAGGTTTACATCATTCATAACGCTTTAATGCAAACAATTTTGATAGCTAGATTTGACAAAATCTAAATGCGTGTACTAAAATAAAATATAAATATTTTTAAAATTCCCTTAATAATTTAGTTAAAATTGTTATAAAAGGGTACATACAACCCTTAATATCTCTTATGATATAGTTACAACTCTAAGGCTGAGTTGCACCAACCGGGATCAAATACCTAGATCAGTAAATCCTGGATCAATTATTTGATCCAGGTACAGTGCAATAGAAACCAATACAACTTTCCTAGATCCTGGATCAAATACAACTTTGATCCTAGATCAAAACTGATCCTGGTTGGTGCAACTCAGCCTAAGTATTTTACTCTAATATCAAATAGGAATTTAAATTATATTAAAGTAGATTTCTGCTACTTGTATTTTATTAACTGCTTGTATTTGTTTTTGAAATTTTAGTGATCTCATCAATAATCAAATAAATTTAATTTTAATAACGACCTTCAAACCTGTATTATTTCTTATTTTCATTCTGTATACCCCATGTTGCTTAATATTTTTTATTTTTATTTATAAAGAATCATATTTCTTATGATGTGTAGTTATGTTTCAACAGTTATTAAATGTCAATCATAAATTTATGAACACATGTTCAAAATATTATAATGATTGCTATATGTATCTCTTCTTGTATTATTTTGAGTCAAACAGAAAGCTGTTTGCTTAAATCGACGTTAAAATGTTTCTTTTTCTTCTCAGAAATAGAAAATAATGTTAGGTAATAAATCATACACTGAAGATGAAAAGGGCTCAGGGGAACTCCCTTGTCTAGATCGTTGTAAGGTAATACATCAACATAAAATAACGGGTGAAGGCTAACTATATGGCTTTTCAACCTTAATATTTATACTTTTAGTCAAATAAACTTGTCGTTATTAAAACAACTTAATTGTGTATTTATAACGAACCACTAGTCCCATACCTACGGGCACAAAATGATCAACTAAGTTCAAACTAAATAGCGATTTTATATAACTATTCAAATATTAATTCCAATATAACATGTACAATACATAACATGTTCTTCACATATATAGAAAGTGATCCTACATGTAGAAAGGATATTTAATATCAGTTTTATTCTCAAAATCAATGTTGGAATAAGCATTGGTAATAAATAAAGTCAACAATCTGTGTTACTTAAACCAACTTTGAGGACATAAAAAAGACTAAGTATTTATATATTAATTTATAATACGCATTTGTTTGTTTTGTTTTAATAGTGGATATGGGTCAAATAGTCTTTGGTAAATAAAATGTTAGTCTTGAAGTTATCCTTATCCTCCTTCGTTCAACATTGAGCAATACCAACTACTTAATAGTGTCCGTTAAATCACCTGTGAAACCCGGGATGTCAGGATTACCCAAGAAAAGATGTTCATCTATATTGGAGATGGTTTATTCTTCCTTATTATTATGATCTACGTCCATAACGACAGAACTAGGAGTTTGCTTGATGTCTGGATCTCGTATGTCAGCAAAAGACGCAATTTTATGTCATATTTTGGGCAAAGTGGGCTTGCCTTGAGGCCACTTTTGTTTTGGTTTTTTTGCCTGACCTAGTAGTCCTCTGTCGTGATTTATGTGTTATTTATTTTTTTTTATTTTTTTTTTTTTTTGAGAGGCGAATAAATTTTTGTTTTGTTTTTTATTTGGTTCGCACAAGTATATCAGTGTAATAAGATGGTTCACCGTACAGAGCTCGCGAGTAAAGCTGTTTCCTAAAAGGTCGCCAGATATATCAGGCAGCTCGTGTCCCATTAACAACATACAACACACATAACACATACATATAACCCATATGACATTCATCTCCTCAGGATTTACTCCCTTATGTTCTTTGGATTTTTCCTTTACATCAGTCCAGTGCAGAGTAACCTCGTGCAGAACACAGTTCTTCATATTTAAGAAATCACATAGAACAGGTAAAAAAATGTAATTCAAAGTTGTTGTTTTTTTCGTCATAATACACGTTTTATGTGATCTCCATCGAACAGACTCCTACGGTCCAACTCAAACATGATTAACAAAATGGCTGACAGAGGATGCTGTCTACAATCCGCTTTCTTTTAGAATATTGTTACGGAATGAGATGAGGGAGAGTATTCATTTATATTTTAATTATATTAGAAGTAGAATTATTGGTATGTTGCAACACGCGATAAAGTCAAATCGCATAGTTACATTTTGTACTAAGCCAACAACCGAGCTAGACAAGTAAAACTGAGTGGGGACAGAGATGTTAAATAGAGGGGATTAAATAATTCGAGACGAGGTTTTTTGGGAGAAACCAGGGTAGGTGTACGTCGGGGCAAGACGAGCTGACAGGAAGAAGCCACGAGGACAAAGTAAGGTGAGGGGACATTTCTTGTGAATATTTGATGAAATTGTTTTACCATTGAGCTAAGTAGAATTAGTTTTGTTGTTATATAACTGAAGTATTTATTTATTTGAGTGATGTCCTTATTTGAGAAGTTTGGGAAGTAGATGATATATTGTTTGAACTCCGTTTTGCCCGTAGAGTTAGGCATTAGATTTATGTAGATTTAAATTTATTGTTTAGATTGATTAATTAATATCTCTGATCTTAGGTGTATGTACGGAATTTAAATAAAAGATATATTTATATGACCTTGGTGGAATTAATTTTAATACATGTTTTTGTGACATACTCACACAAAAGTAGTTCGAGCTAAGCGAGTTGTTTTTTATGTAAAGGTCCCTCGTAATAAATTGGCGGAGGCACCGATTTTTAGGTTTTTACTTAAATGACAAAAATGTTACTGTTAAGAAGTGTTTTTAAGTTAGTAAATATTGTTATTTTAAAATAATTACATAGAATCATTTTTTTTTTCTTTCGAAATTTGGACACATTCATTTCTTTAATAATCTGTTGTATGAGAGAATTTTATTATACACATTTATTTATTATTTTAAGTGCATTTTCGAAAGTATACATTTTGTGTTACAGGTTGTGTGGCTAAGATAAGTAATTTAATTGTACTTCATGTTTTAAAGACATTTTATGGGTTTTAATTTGAAACTGTGTGTAGAATATATGATCTTTTGTTTCGGTAATTTCTTAGATATGAAATATTTTAGGCAAACAGCGTTTTTTATTATTTATTTATTTTTTTTAAGTGTGTTTCAATGAGATTATGTCGGTAATTTAATTAATTATTGTGGAAAGCTAATGAAAATTGTAAAGTTAGCCGTAGAAAATACTGATTAAAGAGCTATAGAGCGCACTTCCGTTACTGTCAACGACATCGTGGGGAATCCGCTTATAACGCGAATTGGAAGAGGTTTCCAGAAGGCACATGTTTGCAGATTTTCAATTTGCCAACGGACATAATTTGCAATGAAAATACTTTAAACTTGTCAGAAATAAAACTTTTGACGCGAGAACGTGCTGAGGAATTGTACAAAGAATTGGGTTTCGAGATTACTGAGCAATTAGATTTAGAGTATTTGCGGTCGCACTTAAGATTAATTAAGTTAAAGGCACATTCAGAAGTTTACAAATCATTAGGGCATTACGACAATGTGTTAGTTGTAAAAAATTAACAAGCTCCATCAAATTTAGGTGAGGAAAATATTTACGACCAAATAGAATTTAATGAAAGTACAGCGGTAATTGTATCGCCACAGAATAATCAAACTAAGACTGGGGATTCTCACGTAATAGCTATGAGGGCACAAGAACCTTCACCATTTTCAATTCGGGAACGTTTAAGGGATGTCCAAACGAAGATATTTTTGTCCACATAAATAGATTCGAATGCGCAGCTGTAGCAAATAACTGGCAGGATGACAAAACGTTGTTTCTTTCCCATGTATTTAGATGAGAGTCTTATGATACCTTGAAAACTTTGAGAGAAAAAAATTAAATATTGATTGGGGAGATGTAAAAAGCGTTTTGCTCCAAGCTTTTGCGCCTACAGAGAGCAACGAATTGTTATTAATGCAATTGAATAGTAGGGTACAATTAACATATGAATCCGTAATAAAATATAAAACCGACGTCGAGACATTGTGTGCTAGGATTAAACCGGATATGCCAGAAGAAAAATTGTGAAATCATATTTTGAAGGGGTTGAATCCAGCAATTTTTCAGCAAATAGCAATATTGGACAGTTCAACATTGCAAAAATTAGAAAATAACATTCAAAATTTTGAAAGAGCAGCTTTATGGTGGGTATACGGCTTGGTTAAAATGGTCTTAGTGTTTCTTATTATTGGGAAATAACTTCTTAATCAATAATAAAGCAATAATTGAATATGAGAAGAACATTGTAATAATAAATATCAATGGCTCTAGGCACAGTATTAAAATAGATAAGGGTTGGATAAACGAATATGTGATGGATAATCTAACTCATAAAGAAAGTAGTACATCAAACGGGGTTAACATATATTCGAAGCCGTACACTATAATAAAACAACATTTAAGTCTTGAATTAGAGATACCGGAGGGGTTGGGTTACCGTTTTCTCGAGAGCAACGATGCGACAGTTCAAACAGGACTTTATGTCTGTGCGACGAGTGGAAGTGCGACACCTGTAAAACTAATATTAACTAACCTCAAATCTATATCTAGTCATATTTTACATTCAACGAAGTTGGGACACATTGTACAAAGTGAATCGATTAAAAATATTTTTAGTAGCACAGATGATGAGTACTCAATGACAAAGGATCATCATTTTGATGAATATTGGAGCAGGGTATTCGACGGATGATTATAATGAACGCGGCGCTTTATACGATTGAGGAGGTGAACGAATCGACATACATTTTGAATTTTGCCCCAAGATTTTGCAAGAGCGAGAAGACTCGTGGAAAATGATGTTCTTGAATCAAACAAAACAATTCATAAAGTACGAAAGGACATTCAGCAGCAATGTGATCGACATGATGCAACGCATGTAGAGCGTATACCAGGCAGGAGACTTATTAGTTAAAGATTTCACTAAAAAGAATAAACTCATGAAAAAATATAGGTCCGTTTATAATATTAAGAAAATTAACACCGTTGAATTACGAGGTAGAAATTACTACGGCAGGTAGATTATGCAGCGATATCGTTCACGTAATTCGATTAAAAAAGTATAGCAGTAGATTGTTATTCTAGGAATATATTTGTTGTTATAAAATAAATAAATAAGTCGCTTTATTTGTAGAAACAGAGGAATTAATAGTTTTAAGTTATAGGACTTATTTATATTGTGTGTTTAAACTTAGCATTTTTGGTAAATTCCTGACGACTAAAAGCAAGGAGATATAATATAAAATATAATTTTACTATATGACTTAAACTGCGTAATATGATTTAAAATAAGATTCGTAACAATTTTTTTCGTTTTTGCGAACTTTTTATGTAATAGTATAACTATATGGAAGTTTTAAAAATCATGCGTTACTATACGTTTAACAATTATTTAGTGTCATAGAACAGGTATGAATATGTACGTTTTGTAGGTTTAATTTAATTCCATGGTTCTGATAAAAACTGAGTTCAAGATTTTACTGACTAAATTTAAATTAACTGCATAATTTTCTGAGAAGGGGTAAGATTTAACTTAACTCTAAACTAAATCATTCACATAGTACATACTCAGGAGAAACAAATAGCGACTCTTCCGACGATCACGAAAGTCCAGGAACAAAAGATTTATAACCACGTTTACTTATCCACATTAATTAATACACAGATCCTAATAACTGACATCCCTATACAAATTTCAGCTGATTCCTATTTTTAAAAAAATTCCTATAATCATTGTTCTTGAAGCTTCATATCACTTATAACACGTATTTCCTTTGGACCCCATTATCATGTTCCATGATCCATATCACACCCCCAATGCTTATTTCCAGCAAACAACAATTTATATAAGACAGTCAAAGCACTACAGTAGCTATCTACAGTAGAAAAGAGCACTTTGGATGTACATCGTAGAGTGGTGAGTTTATACATTTCCACATTGGACGAGAACTACATTGACGGACAGGCATTAGCGATCTTCTCAATTGACGTAGAACGGCTACGGGTGCAGAGCCACATAATCTAGACGCAGACGAAGAGGCTGTCACTCTGTATATTTATTCCTACTTGTATAATTATGTACTTAGCACTTAAGATTAATTTATGCATTGGTAATTACCCTTAATTGTAAAAAAAAATTAGTTTAAGGAATGCCTATGTTTATATTTGAGTGGGCGTGTGGATGTCCACTCCAAGAAATATTCAAACTTTTGGACAACGTTTTAGGAGGTTGGGTGATGTTACGAAGTGAGATGAGGGAGAGTATTAATTTATATTTTAATTATATTAGAAGTATAATTATTAGTACGGTGAAACACAGGATGAAGTCAAATCGCATAGTTGCATTTAAAGTAAGCCAATGACCTAGCTAGACGAGTAAAACTGAGTGGGGACAAAAATGTTAAATAGAGGGATTAAGTTCGAGACGAGGATTTTTGGGTGGAACCAGGGTAGGTGTACGTCGGGGCAAAACGAGCTGACAGGAAGAAGCTAGGAGAACAAAATAAGGTGAGCGGACATTTTTGTGAATATTTGTGGAAATTGTTTTAGCATCAAGCTAAGTAGAATTAATTAGTTTTGTTTGTTATATAATTGAAGTACTGTAATGATTTATTTGAGTGATATCCGTATTTGAGAACTTTGGTAAGTATATGTATTATTTGAAGTCAGATTTGCCCATTGAGTTAAAATTCATAAATGTAAAAATAAAGCATTTAATAAAATTTAAAAAAAGGTTTATTAACTTAAAAAATTCATTATTTCTAAATTAAGTCCTTTAGGGACTTTAAAAAGTAACCAAAAATGGTAGCAACGCTATTTTAGATTTTAATTGTATATTTATTTTAGATTTTTTAATCTTTCCCTTTTAAATTAAAAAAAAGGTATAGTTACAAATATTTATTGTTGAAAATATATAGTAGGATTTTGGTCACAAGAGTTGCTTTTTGGTTTTAAATATTATTGTTTAAAGGTTATAGATGGGTGGAAACTTCATTACTAGTTAACTGAATTTAGATCTAGTACTTGGTTTCGACTAAATCAGTTAACACAATAAAAATACTTCGTATCTTTGCTTACATAGGTTTACTGTAAAACTTAAATGCATGTATATAACAATATTTATATTTATAGTTTGAGCAAATAACTTTAATATTAGTATGTTTTTTAGAGCTACTGCATGCTAATAAATTAAAATTAAATTAAAACTTAAATAGCTACTAATATTACAAAGTTATAAAATAGTAATATTAAATTTACTTCCCTTCATACACAGTTTTTTTTTATCATTAATATCACTGAACTCTTAAGGGGAGGCGGACGCTCCATAAGACGCCATGTTAACATATGTTCTTTTTTCTCAGAAACTACTTCACCAATCATCCTGAAATTTTTCACCAACCTTAAATAGGCCTTTGGACATACACTCAGTTTTTTCCAGCCATTTGTACCATAAAACTTTGTTTTTAAAATTTTTTTACAAAATGACTGTTAAAAATTTAATTTTTTAATTTTTTAATTTTTTTTAAAGTACTTTATTGATGTGGTTTATGTCTACAAAAAACTCAGTGTGTGTATAACAACCTAGTAAACACTGTCAAAAAATTTCATAACAATCAGCCCAGTAGTTTCTGAGAAAAAGGAACACAAAGTTCAAAAAGTTGTAAAAATCCGAACTTTCGGAAAAACGCGGAAAACTAAGGAAAATGTTTTGTTTTGTATGTTACTGTTTTTTTATGGGGATGATTTATTATTTTAAGCTTTCTATACTTTAGGGTAAGACAAATTTGATAGAGTAGGCTAGTTTTAATTAGATATATATTATATATTATGGCCTATAACAAGCTATTTACCAATATTTTGGGCCTGTTACCGGTCAACATTATAGCCAGACGACAAAAATTATACTGCTCTATGATAAAACCATACACATACTTGGTGTTAAAATTTTATAAATTTATATCAAAGCATACTAACACTTACCACATCCTATATTTTGGTATTCTTTAGTATTTTTTCCATTTCCACGGCAACAAAATCAAAGTTAGCCAAAAATATATTTGTAGGACTAGGTATATTTTACTTACTGTTAGGCCTAGTGCATTCCTGGGTCATATGCAGGTGGCTCCTCTTCATCAAAGTTTTCTTCTAATCTTCTTTTTAGATTCCTCACTTCTCTCCTGGCTTTTCTTTGGTAGTCATTGATGGCGGTGTTCGCTCGTCGCACTCTCTCGTAGTCCAATACTTTCATCGCATCGACAGTTCTTTTGCATGGCTCAATGCCTACTGATTTTAAAATGTTACATTTGGTTATGTTGCCATCATTGAAGGATGCAATGGCATCATAGGCCCCCAGTGCAAGGGTGGTGATAGTGACAAAACTCTTTTTGGGCACTCTTGACCATATTACATTATTTACACTCTCGTTGGAGTTCTGGGTTTTGCCATGCAAACACTTACGAAGAAGTTCTGGGTTGGCTAGTGCTTGAAATGTTGGCTTTATGGCTAGCATTATAGGCTCTGGTATGCTTCTTTTATGAGAATAGTTTGTTTTTAGTGCTATGGCCTTATTATATTTGCACCAGCTATGTTCTCCTTTTGGGCATAAACCGTGCTGAGGTTTGGCGTCGGTGGATAACTTATGAAAATAGGTGGCCCAGACAGCTAATTTCATATTTTGCAGACTATCTACATTTTGCCTTATAGCATTGCCATAATAGGTCTGAAGTTCATCAATTAGGCCATCAGTAAGTCTATTTCTTCCTCCTAAAGGCAGGCCGTCGGACAATTTTGTTCCCTTTGACTTTTTCTTCAAGTTCCTCAGTCTGGCACCCATGCGCTTTTGTATATGGCCTACACATTCTAATTTACTAATTGATACATCATTGCCATATGGTTTGCTATCTAAGATAGTTTTGAAACTATTGGTGTCACCATCTCCTAAGTACTCTGTGTATCTCACATTGTACTTTTCTATTGATCTGCGGAATATTTTGAGAGCTCCGGCTGCTTCCATTCCGCCACTTGAGCCCTGGTAATTTGCTGAACACGGTTCCTCATGTTTTTCTTTGTCCATACAAGTACAAAACTTTGACAGCACCTCTACATCAATCACTTTGCCAGTGTCAACTGACGTACAGGTCACAATCCCATTTAGGGAACTAAAACCACGGCGTTGCCAAGTGCCGTCGAAGCCGGCCTTTAGATCCCGATTGTTTCCCTCAGAACTATCGTCAACTAGGATTTTGTTCTCCTCAACTGCTTCCTCAACTGCATTTTGCATTGACTCATTCAAAACTAGCTCAGCCTTACTTTTTAATAACTTATTATAAGGTAAAACCTTGGCTGGAGGTTGCGGAAGGTTCATAACACCGCACAACATTCTTCCCGCAGCCATACCTTTGCCGACTGACCTCAAACCATAAACCAATCTAATGTTTATGTCAAACAGTTTGTTTTTTTCTGAAGTAGCCACAGTCACAGAACTGCTAAATCTATTTTTATATGTACAATGAGAACAAAATATCTCCATTTCAAATGCCAGGCCAAAATGTTTTGTAGCTCTTATTTGCAAACCGTTTTGTTTGCACTCTTTGCAAAGGGATGAATTATAAAGTTGTTCTGATAAAATGTTCATATTTACAATTTCATTTTCATAGCTATCATCATTCATAAAACATTTGTACTTATCTACTTTGATTTTCTTGGATGAGCTTGATGGGCCCTTTTTCTGCTGTAGATTTTTAGGAGTAGGCCTATGACTAGGTGTACCTGTAACCTCTGAACCAGCATCACTTCCTTCACTAGTACTACTTACTACACTCTTCCTACCACCTATTCCTTTCCTTTTCTTTGTCAATTTCAATGAACGAGGCATTTTAATCACTAATTTATTACACAGATCACAAAACAAACTCAATTCGCTTCTGTATTTCGAAATCAATCTGTCTAACCACAAAACGTGAAAACGACAATAAGAAACACTGAACAGTAAACAAAACCCAAAACAGAAAAATATTACAGCTGTAGATGCAACAGCAGTTACTGCCAACCTCGGAAAACGAAATCACAGCTTCTAGA
>JAGFPH010000549.1:215016-242005 GCA_018207615.1 Philaenus spumarius
CGAAATCACAGCTTCTAGAATCAATAGTCAAATATATAACAGCACATTAGAAAGTGGTGCGCGACGGGAACTAAAAAGTCAATGTAAGCTTTATTTTAAAAATTTTTATCCTAGCTAAATATACTTCAAAATGACAAGTATTATATATCACTGTGTTCAGAATAAACTAAATTTTAAGAAAAAAATAAAAAAATAAAATCGATAAAAATTAATTTTTTGAGGGTCCGCCTCCCCTTAAGACTATAATAGTTTCATAGGTTTTATTGATTATATGCAAATTTAAAGAGTTTTAGACATTTAAATAGTTGTTTGGAAAAATATTGATGAAATAAAATATTAAATTTTTATATAGCATGCATGCATGGTTGTTTCAACAAAATATAAAAAGCTTTGGGAAGAGTTATTTAACAAAATTATTAATTGCAATACATTGATAGTTGAAAACACCATGACGGTCGAAGTGATTGGTGTTCCCGATTAATGGTCGGTTAGTAGAAGTTAATGTGAATGTTAATTTAATATTACTTAATATATTATTTTAGTTAACTGAGGTTAACACTTTTCATTAGATTTAGTACATTTCTTAAGTTTTTAAATTCTCTACGACCATGATGGTTTTCATTCTAAATGGACAGGAAAGCTGTTCTGCGAACCTGCGCCTGCGCGTCGCACTAGTGATTATAAATCAAGTAGCCAGTTACTGTTATGCCCGTAAGACTCCGATCGCTTGTTGAATTTAAAATAGCTTTCAAATTATGACATATAATTGCTAATCAAATAAAACGGTTGGTAGCCCTTACATTTGTATATCGATTTTTAAGTTAACTTATCCATATCTTGTAAAGAAACCCATACACAGCAATTAATACCTTTAAACACACGCCTCACTGATGCCCAGAAAATGTTCAATCAAAATGCAGTACTTGATGAAATAGTAGTAAATGATTTTCATTATTTGTACCGTAATTCTACGACCAGTAAAAACCTTTACGTTGTATAACTACGCTTCCATTTGACGTATTTTTCATATAACTCACAACATCACCTTCTTCTGTTATTTGCAACGTACATTAGGCTAGACCAATTCAGTATGGTATGAAATTGTGTTTCACAATCATGATCATCAGATTTACTTACACTTTTGAACAAGAGTTGGGGAAGAATCAGCTAAGTGAACTTATTATTAACTTAAACACGAAACTACAGTATACTCGTTTAGACTTTGCAAGTTTAGTAGAGTTATGAATTTAATGTAATATTTACAAGCATGGCCTTTAGTCACAATTTGTACTTTCTATTCTTACTTATAATTCAGAGAATCATATTAAGGTACAGTCGTCAAAGTTTGATACAATTTTTAACTCCAAGCACGTTTCAGAAAATTCAAGCCTAGTTACTGGAGTTTGGCTTGAGGGCATTACTCCCCAGTCATCATCATTCTAAAGCATATATTTAAGATACTAAGTGAAAAATTAATAAAATGTTAATAATACTTTTTCTTGGAAAATGCATTATCACAAATAAATAAAAGATTACGTACTAAGTTGTAATATTATGAATTAATTAATGTAAAACGTCTACAGAACAATAAATTAAAAATAATTCTATAAAAATCAAGCTCTAAATATAATGAATAGAGTTCATTTATTTTTTTATAAACACATTGCAAATATTATTTTTAAATCACACAATTTGTTCAATATGTTAGATTTTTAATTTATCGAAAAATCTGAATAATTCATGGCAATCACATTGTTGGATTAAAACTGTTTGATTTACTTGAGTTTACACGTCAAATATGTTTAACCTATTTACAAAGCATATTCAGAAAGGTGTCACTAGGTAGATCGATTAACTTTGTTAGTAAGAGAATCACGGTTAGCGTGACAAATGATGGGAATAACTATGCCATAATTAATTGCTTATGAGAAATAAACAATTTGTGCTTAATGTAAAAATAATGCTCGTATCTTCATAAAGCAGTAAGTAAAGTAAAGTATTAAGCAGCAGTTCTATGCAATGCACATATCTTTGATCGTTTTTACAATAAAATAACTAAAATAAACAAACACTTTTAAATTTAGTAATTTATTTTAAATTTTTAGTAGATTTACTTTAATAAAACAAATATAATAACAAAGCTTAAGTATTATATTATTAATAAATTTTGAAATGATTGTTATTATCACTTTTCATTCAAGACTATAACTTTAAAAGACTATGTTTTCATTTGTCATCTTTCATCTTTTTGTCAACTTTGTATTTATCATTTCATTTAATTTCACCATTCCGTTAATTTCCGCTGTTCCCAAACGAGAACATACATTTTTGTTAAATCTGCCACATTTTTAGAGCTAAGAACTATACCACAGTAAATATTGGATGTAAATTAAACATTTTAATTAAAAAACATTTAATGTTAAGAAAAATGTATTTTGGCACGAATGGGTTAACTAATTTTAGACTAGACGGTACAAAATAATTCTATTGAGCATGGAAACAAAAACATAACAGATATCAGCTTACTATTTCACATAATTCTATTTCAATATTTCATATAATTCTTCGTATTACGTTCTCATTAAGTAATCCCCTGTTTTTTAATCTAAAGACTAATTTGGAAAGTACTAAATATTTGTTTATTTTACATTGGTATTGACCACACAAAAAAATTATTCTAGGACTTTGAGGCAATCGCAACAATTTGAAGAAACGTTAAAAATACCAAACTTCTATAAACAAATTTTTAATTTATTATGGATAGGATTACAACACGATAAACAAATAAATTTGTTTTTTATTTTATTTTAAGCCTCTGGATTATTATTCTAAATATATCTATTGTATTTACCTTTTAGGTCTATTTTTTAATGTGTACTGTGTTTATGTGTTTGTGTTTTTAATGTGAGAAGTTTGTATTTATGACGAGAGCAAAGCCTGATGATGTCTCTGTGTAGATAAAACGGCCATAGCTAATAACATTCAAATAGGATTATTTAAACAGACCTAAAAGGTAAAAACAATAGATACATATAAAAATAAGCCCTTAACGTTGTTGCTTACCTAAACATCTGTCTTCCTTAAACATTTCTAGATGTTCTATATTTATATAATCTTATAATGTTCACATCATGTAGTGTACATAACTTAGCTAAACTTGCTAATTCTGCGAACTAGTAGTACAACAAACAGGGTGAAGGATAACGAAACATTAACAAATTTGTCTTATTGAAGGTATATTCTTTTAAATAACTTATACTCCTGCACTCTAGCGGCTTTGTTCACAAGGTCAATTTAAAAGTTGTGACTATTGAGAGAATTATTACTTTAAAACGTTGTTAATCTTTTCAACGTTGATATTTCTTACGCATGAACTTATCTTTTTTGTATAAAGGTTTACTTTCAAGTAAACGTAAAATGTTGTTCAAGTAAGCATAAAATATTAATTTCAAACAGTTCCATTGTAGGTAAATTCTAGTAATTATCACAATCTTATCTTACTCGTACATACTGTAAACTCGCACTATCTAGCGGCGCTGTGTTCAACTCGAAGATTGTCCAAATTTGTAAAATGATTACCGTACAGTTTTTAATTATTCATTAATATTTCTCTGCTTTGTTGCTCAGTGTTAAAATAAATAATTTTATTTACTATATAATGAATTGAGTATGTTATTAAAATTCTATATGTGTAAATCTAAATTGGAAACACAGTTGCAATTTGTTACTTTTGTATATTTATTGTTAACAGCTGCTAAATAACGTAAAATATGTCTTTAAAAATTATAGTTATTTTACACGAATTTAGTTTTATGGTAATAGTTAAAAGTTTAGGCCTTTCAGATAATATGTGTTATTTAAATAATATATCATTATAAATCAAGAAAGATAAATATGTTATTTTTGTATTGATTTTCATTTCATATTGACAAATCATATTAACAGTTTAAATGTTTTAAATACTATAAAATAGTCAAATGTTATAATATTTAGATATAATTTTATAAAACTTTTATAAGCCTATATAAAAATATTTTGTATTTATACACCTTGTTATAATATTATATATCAAAATAAAGATAAAAACATTTATACTTTTATTGATTTCTATTTCATATTAATAAATCAAATTATTTATAAATTATTATTATAATGAAGAAATAAATAATAGAATAATTATGTTTATATGCTATACGGAAATTTACAACTACTGTTATATATATATAAAAGTGAGTTTAATAAAAAATTCTTACAGAGTATTACTGCTTATTTAATTTATAAAATACAGATTTTATTATTGTTAAAAATAATTAACAATAAAAATTTATATTACAAGAAATTATTATTTAAAATGTATTTACATATTATATTTTTTTATATTTTTTTTTTATAATTATCTTCTTTATGATTTACCCGATAAATTGTATAACAGATCTTTTTAAAGGATGTCAAACCATGATATTTGTTCCTACAATAAACTTTAAGCACTCTTCTTTCCTAATATTCCTGGAAACCCTTTCTAGCTTTACACGCCATACTCCAAGATGTGGTTGAGTTTTGTGTATTGTGATTGAGTTTTATTAGATAGTATCCTATGACTTAAAAAAAAACGTACTATTTGTAATAATTATTTATGGCGGGGTGGATTACTGTTGATTTCGAGAAAATGATAGTCAGACTGATAATCTTTACCTGTTACTTCAATAGCAATGCCTTAAATTTCGCTTTCTTCTTCCTCTTCTTCCAGGATGTTTTACATTCTTCTAAAAAGAAATATACACCAGTTCTCACCATAAAATCATTTGAAGTATTTATTTGATTCAATATTGAATCAAGGCTGACCTTCAAAATTAGTAGTATATTATAGCTTTAGCTACTTCATCAGAACGAGTTCGAGCTGTCTTCAGAATAAAATCTTTAAACGCACCTGTTACAACTTGTTACACCGAACACTGCTCTTTTTTCTTTTTCAGCTCCTTAATTTGCTTTAAAGACTCAAAATAAGCACTATTTTTTGTAACAAAAATCCTACTTATCCGCGCTATAGTACAAGGAGAACTAATCTTGGATGTACTGGCTTGTCCCATCTCGTGCTGCCTTTTAACTGCAGCAATACTATTTTTCTGTGTGTAGGCCTACATGCTGAAATGAAAACATCAGCACGTCTGTTCACTGCAAAGAAACATTAAATATTGAAGTTATTTCATTACGAACGTTGGCACTTGAATAATGGAGTAGAAGACTAATGTTGCTCAATGTTAACTGCAAAAGGAATTAGGGACTGATTGTGTATTCATTCAGAATCAACAATCATCATTCAATATCAATTATCATTTATTCATTCCTCATATAATTATAACGTACTTTAATGAGTGATCTAAACAAACCAATACTTCCATATTTTAAAGTCTATTTTTACTTCCATATTATTAAACGTCCAATGACGCAGGCCGCGTAAGAGCGAATTTTCGATATTTGAAATTGCGATATCTCAGGAAGTTTGATTTGTAGGAAAATAATTACAAAACACTTTTGTAGAAAATTTCATGAGCTACAACTATTGTTCGATTTCTTTTTAAGATAACACTTACCGTTTACTAAAAAGATGCGAAACAACGATATTTTTTAACTTTGAACTTAAACAACCTTTTTAGAAGACGTAGGATTGCTAGGGACTTTTGACATTTTATTTGTAATAGTGTATTTAAAATCTATATCAATTTTCAGTTATTTGCGAATTACCAATATTTTTGGTCTTTTTTTACTGGACTAAATAGAAGGAGCAACGACAGATATTAAAATGATTTTAGAATACAGAACCTCTAAGAAGAGATTGTTACAGCAATACATGCAGTTTGGAGTGTAGGGTATTAAGTGATTCCGTAAATAAAGGTATTGAAGTGAAACGAATGTACGACGAATTGCTGATAGTAAAATCAAATACGGGTATCTGCATCTGATTCTGGAACTTTCTTTCAAAAAAATTTAAAATAGTGATATATGATTATTATACACAATGACAATAAAAGTGGATGGAGAGTAAGTTTTGTTAATATAAAAGTTTGTGAAATAAAATAAGTAATGAACAATGTTTTAATTTTGTATAAGAATGTGTGAATGTTTTGAGGAAACTTGGATTAATCATAGAAAATAAAGATAACTTTAATAGGTTTTAAAGTCAATACCATTAAAACACATAGTGTACAAACTTTCCTTGACATGCAGAATGGATGGTATTAGATATTATAAAGGATGAAAATTTTAGGTAGCGGACAAAAATCTTAGTTAGTAGCGGTTTTGATAGTTAGTTTTTACTTAAGAATCTTTCTCCATTTGCTCGTTTACCGCGTCATACTGTAACTACCTGAAGGTTTATCACGATTGAAAAAATATTAAATTTATGTCTTCTTCCGTTTAAAAAACGTATTGTCAATAATGTAACATTATTTAAGTTTACCGGCAACTATACTTTCAATTGAATAAGCATACGACATCTTTCTATACCAAATGAAACTAAATATAATCCAATTTTGCAGCAATCTGGTAAGGAAATGATATCACATCTGTAAGTGTCAAACTACCTTTTTTAAACCGAACTACAGACCTTGGCCTTGCAAGACAGTTCAGTTGAAGTTCAGTTCAATCTAGACCTCCGGCTTTGCAACCTTAATAGCGTCATGCAAAAGTAAATTTATCTATCTAATGTAAATCTTTCAAGTATGTTCATCGAATGCAAACTGTATAGTGTATACAAACGTTTAATACATTTTGTTTTAAATTAATCGAAATTCATTCAACCGATCACCAAGTAGGAAACACTTAGGCAATTTCAAGAAACCCATTTAAAACAACCACAAATGTATAAAAAAAGCTTTGAACAAAGTTTTTCAAAGGTTGCTTAGTGTACCGGTATCAATATATTAAAATTGTATAAGTATTTTCGTTTGATTGAAATTGATTTAACACAATCTATTTGATTGTGAACTTTTTAACTCATCGTAAATTCATTTAACCTGTTAAACCCTTGGTAAAGTATTTTAATATCTCAGAGAAAATAATGGCA
Source organism: Philaenus spumarius (assembly GCA_018207615.1). Taxonomy (NCBI): domain Eukaryota; kingdom Metazoa; phylum Arthropoda; class Insecta; order Hemiptera; family Aphrophoridae; genus Philaenus; species Philaenus spumarius. The sequence continues at coordinate 222,080 of JAGFPH010000549.1, forward strand.
AAAGGTTAAACTGTGAATTAAGTCAAATTTATTATTCTTTAATAACTTTGCTTAATAATTTTACCATGTGGCAAGATACAGTTCAATTTCACTGTGTTAACTTTTATGTTGCAATTTCATCAACATGTTTTAACCTGTCTTGAGCTCAACACGAACGTACTAACTAGAACATGATAAAAACTTTGTAATATATTATAAGAATGGAGTGTATCTCTCAAAATTAGTTGCTCAAACTGTCCACTTAAGTATGAATATATAATTCCATTCTAATTGTCAAGCATACAACATTAAATAATACAATTAATTATGCTAAGCAGTCTATTATTGTTTTAACAGATTCAGTCTGGTCCAAGAACAAGACCTAAAACTAATATTATCTCTCCTTCTAAACCAGTGCGGTTTCAACCATCTGGGACAAGTACAGAACCTTGTCTTTTTTAACTAAAATCACATGAAATAAACAACCAATTTTACATGTATTTTAATCAAAAAATTTTTTTCGATTTATACTTGATTGTATTATTTATTTTATTTATATTTAAAAGGTTAAGATATAGAACAAAATCATTTCACTTTTTTAAGGTTAACCTAACGTATAAAATACTTATAATTATATATAATCCATGTGTGGCAAAGTAAATTAGTTGTCATTTCAAGTTTTTCCAATTTGATACCATAAGAATTTAACATCGTTGCACTTGAATCGTTGAAAACAATATTAGTTCTTTTCCAAAAACTGAAAATTAAGTATTTTGGGGAGTTGTTTAGTTTGCTGGTGTTTTCTTATCGTAGTTTCTTTAAATTGAGGATTTCGAATTTGTTTGGCATGGTGTTGATCACCTATTCTACAAACGAAGTCTTTTGTTTTCGGTTTTTTCCACGTCACTCCTTTCTCTAGTTGTTTAGTTTCGGAGTTATTTGTTTTTCGCAGAATGTTGTTTTATTTTGGGATACCTAAAAACCGTTAGTAAAATTACTTGCTTGGTCTTAGACATAAGTATTTATGATCAATTTTGAATATAATACAATACTTATCATTAATATTCACCATCAACAATTATGTAAACGAATTTGTTTAATTCGCAACTTTAATATCGTTCATTTTTAAGCTTTCGAATGTATTACGTAATAATGTATTATTTATTTACTTTAAAATGATTATTGAATGTATGCTAGTTTTCATATAATTTGCAAAAATCTACCGAAAAATAAAATTCTGCACAAATTTTTACTTGAAATATTTTTATTATTTTAGTGTTTGTTGTGACTTGTACTATAACAATCTTTGGTTTGTTTATTTTACATTTTAAAACTATTGATTAATATTTTTTATTTTACTCTTTTGAATATAATTTTTATAATTTTAATTTGTTTAAATTTATTGTAATACATTTATAAACGTAAAACATTGTTAATAAAAATGTGTTATACTAATTTTAAATTAATTTTAAATTGTTTATAATATTTCTGTTTGAGCCTTTTACATCATGTTCAGACTGGTCACTTAGGTGCAGGATTTGACCATATCATGCTGACATCATTGACCGTTAAAAAATATGTTATTTGTTACAACTTTCCAATCAGTTTCACTACGATTTGTCTTATTTTCTAAAACATTATTTAATCTTGACTTTGTTTCTTCGATTAGACACTTTAAATATTTAATTGAAATATTCATTATAGCACTCAAGTTTTTATTACCTGATAATTCCATTAAAGTGATAATTTCGTCTTCTTTCGTTGCCAATTTTTTTCAGTTTTGTGTTCATTAAGGTATCAAGATGATTAATGACAGCACTTATGTCCATTTTGGTTCCTAAAAACTCGACACATTTTTAAATATTATCTGCTACTGATGTTTCTATCATATTCTTCAGGGATTGGCTTCCTGTTTTCTTCCCAAAATACTGTGACGTGAAAATTTTGTATATAAGTGAAGTGTATATTAGAGCATATATAGTAAACAAATTGTAAACTTTGGTGACATTAGCACATTACTTAAATATTACTTAAATAATAATTGACTCATATAAATCAACCACTCTTCAAAACATGTTTTAAACACTAAATAGAAATAATAAATATTTTTGGTAAAAGTATAAACGTGAAATAATACAAATTAGCTGTACAAAATTTACAATTCAAGTGTCATTTATTAGCATTTGATACATTTGTAGGCCTCCGTACTGTATGAATAGTTTCCACCTTAACAAACGGGTAATATATTCTGGTTAATAAAACCAGTCAATAAATAAATTCTTATTAAACTTGCGTGATAAACTATATATCGTGTAGAATTCTTGTGTAGAAGACTCAAAAGTTAGCGTGCATACTCAATGTCGGCAAGAATAGAATATATTAAGTCAGTTATAGAATCTTTCAGTATATCATACAAACTCACAAATGTAAGATACATCATTGAGAAATGTGATAGGCCTCTTATTTCATATATTACGATTTATGGAAGTAAGAATTTCTTAAAGTTGAAATGCATTTAAAACACATGTGAGTTATGAGTGATTTATAAAAACATGGTAATTAGATTTAAACAACACTTATTATTTATATATTTATAAGTTTAATATATTTGTTTAATTGCAAACTTCTTAGGTGATTGAATTCCATATATATAACTAATTTTGACCATGGTATTAGTGACATATCTAAGTCGACTCTTGTGGTTTATCTTTAATTTAAGTTTATAAACAATTGCCTATATATAGTCCTGATATAGTTCTATCTTATATACTGCAGATATATATAAATGTATGTGATAGGACAATAATATCATATCTCTCCGATATTTGCAGTTACTGTTCTTGTGCCAAAAGAAATTCTCAATATCATTATTAAAACGTCCCAAATTCATTAAGTTATCCATTACCTCAGTCGTTTTTTCACTTCTCAATTATTGTCTCAAAAATTTAATTACGTAGCAAGTTGAAATTTTGCACAGAGTTTATAAGATAATAAAAACAAACAAAATAAAAATCATAATCACTCATTAAATAAACTTTTTTCCAAACATACAATTATTCAAATAGGCGACCGTTTGAGATGTGTGATTTTTAATATCTGGAAAACCATTGGCTTTACGAAAAATGTGTAATCAAACAAATGCTGTATTTATTAATTAAAAACAATATCTTTTCCTTTAATTTGTACATATGTGCATGGACAATAAAGTTATTGATTAAAATATTTTAACCATTTTTTTCGTAATCGTCTAAATAAAACACTGGATTAGTCTAGATCTAATGAAACCTATAGTTAGTCACAAACATTGCCCCAGTCAAATAATGTGTTATTATCTTCTGTTTTTTCAAAAAAAAAAATAAAAAAATTTTGTTTTCTAAATCGAGGTAGAACTGTTTTAGTAGTACGTAGATCATTTCATATAATTGTTGGAGTCCAATAATAAAATATAAATAAATTTACAACATAGTTTTATTTCCATGGTGTTGCCTACGATAAATATAGAATTATTAATAAATTTAAAATAACAAAGTTATGGATGTTTACTGAAAGCTATTACTTAAATAAGTAAAATATATAGCATTGCTCGACAGTTGACATGCCACCTCGAAACTGGTTTCATATTACGAAAAGGTTTAACCTTGACGGCTTCAAAAATTCTAATAACCAAATCCAATAATGTTTTAATGGGGTATAGTAAACTAATTCTTTCATTCGTCCCAAAAGTATAAGTAAAATAGTATCAAGTCTGCAGACCATGAATGCCACGCCGTTATTAATTCCAGTTTAGAACTGAAACAATCAATATACATTTATTAGTTCTCGGCTGATATCTGGTTTGAGACAAATTTAAGGAAATAGTGTTTTCAGTTTTATTTCGATAACAGTCATAAAACAAAACTGCTTTTTGATTGTAATAATAATTCAACTAGTATTTTATTTCTTGTAAGTGAGTAGTTTTCGAAGTATTCAACATTAAACATTTGCAACTGCCGTTTTGAATGGAGTAGTTTGCAAAAGTTGATTATTTTTATGTAGTTTCATCTATCAAATACAATTACGTGCAAAATTATTGAAAATTATTATACTTTTTGTCAATTAAAAATTCACTAGTGATAACAAAATGGCTGCCCTGTAAAAACTAGGAATTTTTGATATTTTAAAAATTAACTATTAATCATTTTTGGCATAAGAACCACACCATAACATTTTTATATTGGGTTAATTAATTCTTCTATTAGTAACTGTACTAATTCAGGATAAAATACTTGTTATATTATGTATTATTATTTCGTTTGCAATTTTAAATTTGTATATTATGGTTGTGAAACTATGCTATTTATAAAAATTTAAATAAATCTTTCATTACATTAATACGTATTTAGTCTTATATTAAAAGTGCAATAACTTGATGCATTATGTTTTATTTAATTGTTTTATTTAATTGATTTACCTAATTAGTATAAGAAAATTTTGAAATTATAATATTGTTGTAATTCGAAATAATTATACTTAGTTATTGTATGAAAAAACTTGAATAATAATTTGAAGGTAAATAATGTCTATGACATTGAATTACAATAAGACGATCAACATTCTTTGAAATGAATTATTTGAAATACATGTACAGTAGTAGCCTTTATTTTTGAAAGTATTGTATTACTTTAAATAAATCATCCAACGCACCCAAAAGAAATAAACATAATTTGTGATGTATTTACGATATTGAACATCTTATGGTATAAATAGTTAGGTTACGCTGAATCTGTATTAATTATATTTCACTTTAAAATGTTTTAAAATATTTTAACCAATCTTTCCCCTTAAAGTTCATACTAACTGTTATGCGATTTTTGAAGAAACTATTCCTTAGATTACTCTACCCGAAACAATTAATATGTTAATGAAACATTGTATCTAGTTATGTACGGAATTTACAATTATTTCCTTTACATCAGATTCTGCTTATGTTTATACATTTGTAGTGCAACGTAAATATAAAATTACTATATTATGTTTTATCGTATTTCTTTGTATCATAATAGTAGTAAGATTTTAAGTAACGTACACAATTATGTTCTTTTAGCTTATGATTTTTAAATTACATACTATTTTCATACTTAAAACATTTCTAAGCTTGAAAATTTAGCGGCAAATACATAATTTAAATTATATGCAAAAACTAAAGCAAACGTATAAGTAAACTTTTGATTATAATTTTCGTTTATACGTTACTGTTTATTTTACATGAGAGTGATTGCATATATCTTAAACACTCCTCTGTTTATTGAATTTTGATTTATATTTAAATTGCCAATCTTCAAAATATTTGCAGTTAAGTTGGGTTTAAAATAAGTTGTGAATAGTTTTATTTAATATTCTCAAATAAATGCATTTTAATTTGTACACAAGTTTTTTGTAGAAAATCTAGTTTTATTATTGTCGTTCTGTAGGCTAAAAGAAACCAAATTTATTATTTTTGTTAAAAAAAATTTTTCTGTGTTTTTTTTCAATGAATGAGAAAATATAAGATATACTATATGCATAGTTTAAGGAATAATGAACTACTAATGTTGCTTGTTGCTAGAGTAAGCAGTACTTAGTATCTGTCACATTAACCATAGTGGCATTTGTGAAGTGAATCACAGTCTAACACCGCGACATTCAGGAAGGATTGTTTTTGATCTATAGTTTAGTAAATCTCCAACAGCATATATTTAAGTAAAACAGATTTATTTGCAATCAAATAAGTTTCCTATTTCATTACAAAATAACTGTGTACAAAATCACAAAAACATTAGTAATTTTTGTAATTATTATAATAAAAACAGACAGCAGCTTGTGATTAACTAATATCCGTTTGTTATATTAAATGATTCCGTTACAAAATGTTTGGTGAATATTTTTCTCATATATTTAGTTATATTCGTCTTATTTAACTTACAAGAACGGGTTAAAACTATTGTCTGCTTTTTATAAAACTGTTATCTTATAAAAAGTATTGAGTATATTATATCATTACTCTTTTACGTTTTAAATAAATTTTTCTTTAATATTTAACAGTTATAGTTATATTTCACATTAATAACATGTACAGTCATGATTTTGTTGTTACCGTAGACACTTTTGCAGCCATGAGTTATTTTTATAAGCGTAGTCAATGATTGTTTATTATTATATTATATTTTTGTGTTGAAGTTTAAATAAGAATGAAATAATTATGTTTGAAATTATTTTAAACATAAAATGGAAGATTTGTAATGCATTCATAATTATATGATAGATAAACAAAAATATATTCCATTTAAGGTATTAATATATATTTTGTTAATATTAATTACTCTGCAGGTCAGTAAACCCACTTTATTCTTACTTATTATTACTCTTTCAGCTACTGTCGAAAGGTACATAGCATTATTTTGCTTTACAAGCTGTTACATAAAATATAGACCAATAATACTAACTAAAACTGTAATAGCTGTTTATAATTTGAAATATATTATAATGCAGTTACCTAGAAATATCACTAAATCTAATAATAAGTTCCTAGAACACTATTTCTAGGGTACAACACTAAATGCTAAGAAATGTATACACTGTTTATGTATTGATCGTTGTTTAAAATCATAATTGAACCTCAATTACACCACACAATGTGTTTATGTAAGACCAATTATTTCTAATCAAGGCAAAACGAACAACTAAAGTAATATTTACTATTTATTCTGTAGCAATCATGTTTTAAATATTGAACTTCTACTGAGCTAATAAAAGTATTCAAAATGGCTGAAATTATTCTGTTACTATTAAATTAGTTTCATGGGTTTATATAAAAAAAAAAAACAAAGTGAATATTTATTTAATACAGAATATTTGTTTTATGCAAAAATACAATGTTTTAAAATCAATAGCTTTTTGTTACACATATTTATTTAAATTTAATTACATACCCACGAAAGTGTATATATTATTTATTTTGTCTTAAATGCACACTTAATGATAAGTATGCTTGAAAATCAACTTTCTTTATTTGATATGATTTAAATTTAAAAAAATTCAAATTGCTGTAAATATTTTTGGTAATTAAAACAAAATATGTATAGTATTCAGCCTATCTAAAATAAAAAATAAATACTCTTTATGAATACAAATTTTTAAAATTAGTTCCAGTTATGTCTACTGTATGAACGCTATTTTCTCAACAAGTTTAGTGAAAATTCATTTATAATTAATTTATATTTGTTTTAAATATATAGTAATACATTTAATGTAACTTTAGCAACACCTATTTATTACCTGAAATACATAAACTTAATAAAATGTGTTTACGTATTACCCTTAAATAATTATAAAATCATGTTCTATTTGCATAAGTGTTTTCATACTTTGAAAATGGAATAATATCTTAAGAAAGTTTTGGTATCAACAATTTTATTTGTAAATTTAATAACAAATTAAATACTGAGATGTAATTACTGTAAATTTTAAATATATTAAAACAATTTCAACATTCTGCAACGAATACTTATTATTATTTTAGACGTTTACATAAAAGATATTATTGAAGTCTAGGACTACTTTAAATTGGGAGTTTTATTACATAGCCTATTTAGAGATAAAACGCATTATATTATTATATTTATAAAGACAATTTGACAGCTATGTAATTATTGTATAGAGTTAGAATCATTTACAACATAGATCAATAAAAAAAAGGTTTTAATACAAAGCACTTACTATTTAAGTAATTGGTATTAGCTTTTGAAGACACAATAAGAAAACTTTATTCTTGTATACATTTCGTAAATATAACTTTATCACTTTTCATAAAATATGTCATTGAATAAAATCAACCATATATTTTGTTTCTGAAAAAGTATTTTTCATTAAAACACTTACCTAGGACTACTTCACATATTTCATGATATTACTAAGACGGTTCAGTTGTATGTTGTAGAATTGTCAGTAATTCAAGATGTAATATATTGATTAGATTATAATTATTCCCTTTTTTATTATTATAATTACGTTTTTTTATAGTTCATTGTATTATTCAAGTGTGGAAATATTTATAAAAGATTTTAATTATCCTAATTATTAGATGTTAATTAGTTTTAACCTAAAAATATGTAATTTCTCGTATAAAATTTTAACTTTTTTCTCGTATCATTATATTTAATTTACTTAACTTCTCAATTCACATTTAAACTTTTATGGGTTGAAAAACTCTTTAAACATGATAAAATGTCTTCTGGGAAATGACATTTTATTGTGAAATATATTCCATCAAACCCTTTGAGGGTAGGTGGTATGGGTAATGTAAACCACTCTGTGAAAATCATAAGTCGGGCATTATCGAGCGGGTCTAATAGATTTCTATTGTTAGTTTAAAACATATTTTATTTCAAGTGTGAGTTTATATATTCAATTGTTTGAGGTTTGTATACTAAGTGGGAATTGTATTAAAACAAAACGTTGATATAATAATACATGTTTATTATATTGGTAATGTTTTAGTTTTATTTTATGATTATTAAATTTAATAAAAGCATTCATTTTCTTCTTAATTTTTAATTTTTTTTCAATATTATTAGCATAGTGAAGCTTACATTCAACTGTGTCCAACAATTTTACCCTGTAAAACTGTGCCATACGTACCGAATAGCAACACTAATCTTCACCTTACAATTATTTAATACCTCAAAACAAAGCATAATTTTGAAAACAATTAATTTACTTAATAGATTCACACTTTAATAGTTTAAATAAATATCTCTTTTAAGCTTCATAAACTTAAATAAGAAAGTAAAACTGTTATATATACCTTGGTTACCGCTAAAAATCCCCAAACCATCTCCATACCTTCATGGGGTTTATATGGTATTCATATAAAGGTATTCATTATATGGAATCATAGTAAAGTAGACATCAAACACCCAACCCCTAATCCATTAAGAAGGTTCCGTTCGGTTAGTACCGCTGGGGTTGGATTCGGAGATATGTTTGTCAAAAAATGGCATGGACGTCTTATCTGAAGTCGGTGAAGCCGCTCGGAATCGAGTGCTAAAGTGGCCGACAATGGCCAAAAAGTTTCTAAATGTTTTTGAATATTAAAAAATGTTCCAGACAATATGTTTTATAATGTTGAAGGATGTTATAGTATGTTCGAATTCTCGAACAACATTCGTTGAAGAATGTTGTAGATTGTTCCAGAATGTTATATATTCTTCCAGAAGGTTCGAAAAATTTCTAGATCTTTCCAGACGGTTTTGGAACATCGCTGTGTCTTCATATTTCATAAAGTTCCAAAATGCTCTAAAATGTTCCAAAATGTTTTAGAAAAAGGAAATAGAAGCTCAGTCAGAATCTTTTTGATCATGCTTGACGTTCCATTATACTGTTGTGGTGTTCCAGCTCAGGACGGAATTTATGTTTAGGCAATGGTTAGTTTCATGAGTCAGTATACGTTTGGAAATCGATTATAACAGATCGAGAAAAAGTAAAAGTAATAGAAAATAAAATTAATGTTATTGAAAATATTATACTTTTGAATTTTATTTTAAAACGAATAAATTGAAAATGAATTGCCTGACGTAGTGAACAATGTATTAAGTGGTATGTTATTGTGTAAAGTAATATTACCATTTAAATGGAAGACAAAACTAAAAGAGTGGAGAAGAGAACGAAACAATAAAAATGAAGGAAACAGAAAGGACATCAAAGGCATGAAACAATGATAAGAGAGAATCACGTTTAGCTTTACAACGGAAGAGAATGAATAGATTCAGAGAAAACTTAACAAAAGAACAACGAGAAGAAGTTAAAGAAAATGAATGAGTGCGACACTCAGCAAGCAGACATAGAGAAACTGCTGAAGTAACAAGTAGTATTTAAAAAGCAATACATCAAATGTTTAAACAAAATAATAATACATAATATAATATACATAAACTTTAAAAAATAATAAATTAATTTAATAATAAAAGTTGCGTCAATAAATACAATTGTAACTTTAAGAAGCAAGAATTTATTTTTTGTTATATTGTACACAATTTATAATCTTCAGAACCAGATCACTAAATTGACTATATTTGTTACTTGAAAATTCTAAACTTGAATTGACAAAGGTATGCAATGTAACCTTCAGCAACCAACTGAAATCCTCTGTTTACTATGATCTAATTTTTTCAAATGTAGTCTTGTAATGCAACTAGTATAGTAATAATATTAAGGTACGTGCTAATAATATTAACTATAAAACTAGAACTGTATAAATACACATTTTTTTACCACTGGAAAACTTGTTTTGAAAAAACCAAGTGAACACTATTACTTAGGTGTTGTTACTTTCGTTGTTCGCGCGGTATTTTCCGGCACTAACTTTATGTTTTATATTTGTACTTCATTCCGGTACATTTAGGGTAGTTCGTTTCAGTTACGCTACTGCCTACGAGATCGCGCGGATGAATGTGAATCAGGTAATTTTGTACAAATGTGTGATTTTAATTTAAGTGTGTAAATTTTTAATGCAGTTTACTGTAGAAATGCTACAACCATTTAAATTGTATTTTTGTCTTTGCCTGTGAAAGAATATTTCAGATATCTCGTTTTCGTCAGTTAAGGTAAGCAGGTTGTCACTTAGTAAATTTTAGAGTAATTTTTTGTCGAATACATGTGCTGTCTTTAGGTTAGGTCCAGTTCGACTTCCAATTTAAATTTACTTTCGTCAGATGGCACAATCAATGTGTGGAATCGACAACACCGTTACCTACTTCAAGTCAATTATATTATAAACAATCCCAATATGAAGAAGGAGTGTATGCAATTCTGTTTTGAGTTTTTAAACAATTTAGTGATAATCCTAATATTATATAGCGTAGAAAAGTTAGTAATACAATCCTTGGTGGGAAGTATTTGTTACTACATTTTTTAACTTTTCTTTTAAAACCACATACAAACTTAAGCTTAATTTCGTGGATTGAGGTTTTATGAAATTAAACACAAAAGAAATGAATATTAAATTTCATACTAATATGATATTGTTGATTAATTGATGTCTATAATTTATATACCACTGATAACTTATACAAGTTATTTATACACGTTTCTTAGTAATTAGATTAAATAAATAAAAAGGTTTGTGACCTTTGTTTACAAAATCTATAAATCTATTTTGTCCAAGTTCTGGATTTATAAAAGTTCAACTGGTGCATTTTTTTTAGATTCATTACAATTCAAAAATTTTATACTTTTTTTAAAAACCTCCAAGAAAAGGTACTTTGATTTTTTAAGAAAAGGCAGAAAAGGAATGTCTACAAAATCCAAATCTCAAATGATAAATAAAATGTCTTTTGACAATTCAACCTGGAATAGGATATTACTGACACAAATATGTCCTAACTAAAAATCAATGCTTATAACATTATGTCTACTTACTTAAGACACATTTCCGAATGCTAAATCACAATATTGTTACAGTAGTGAACAATTTAATTTTAAAATGTACCTCTCTGATATAAATAATCACAATTCATAAAAATTACATGATTTTTTCTCATACTACGCATTCTAAAAAATATGTACAGAAACAATCTAAAATATCATAAGCAAACAAAATTGTTATCTCTAGTTTTAGTACTGTTTATTAAAATAATAACCTGTAGTTAAAAACAATTTATTTGAAGTTATTGAAAAAGTTCAAATACATTTTTAAGATATAAAAAAAATTGCATTGCTATGAAGATAAACATGTATAACTGCACATAATAACTTATTTTTCTAACTAGATTAATACCATTAGACCATATACAGGATGTAAAAAAAAAACCTTTTAGGACTTTAGAATATGATTTCTTATACAAAAAAGAAGAAAAAAGATCATATAAACATAGCAGGAAAACGCTTCGTTTTCCAGATATCCACCATTTTGTTTTTTGTACAAAATAATTCATATCTAGAGAACGGTTTGACTGATTGAGTTTAAACTCGGCATGAAGTTTAACCTAACAATTATGTATCTCAAGAAAAATAAGCGATAAAATCCAATCATGCTTTTCAAAATGGAGGCTGTTAAAAATGTCAAACCTAAATTATTAAAACAGTCGTAGATTTTAACAAAAAATGTCAACACTTTTTTGTAACCCTTTTGATTCCTTATCGGGTAACAATCCTTATGAAACTTTCAAAACAATCAGATGAAAGATAATAGGTATGTTAAAAACAATGACAGCAAATGTACATACTATATTGTAGTATTTACTGTACTAGTATAGGGTGCCGGGTTAAACAACCAATTATTACACATAACTATTATCCTTTATCCGATTGTTTTGACAGTTACATCATCCGATAGCGCTACAAAAAAAGTATACATAAATACCTTACTTCCTTGTACTGCTCGCAGTCCTGTTTTGATCACTTTCTATACGGTGACGTACGTTTCGCCTATTTTTTCAGGCATTTTCAAACCGTTTATAAAGAAATTTGAAAAATGATTTGCATTTGTTTAATGCGCGTCAAAAAACTATGAATTATACACAAACACTAAACAAACATTAACACAAAAACACAAACACACGTAATGGGGCATGAATATAACGATGTAGTTTATTTTAAAATATCATCTTGCACACGTGCACCCCGGCCCATCCTTGTCTCAGTACTGCTGACACAGGTGACCAAACGTCCCGGTTTTTTGTCATAACATACGGTGTCATATCATAAGTTGTTTCGGGACATCAAAAGTTCCGGAATTCAGTTTTGAATAGATTTTACGAAATTGTATATATATATATATATTGTTTCATGTCTTTAAACAAAATACGACAAATAAGTTAATACATTTTAGATTATTTCTCTAAACAGTTTGATTTGTCTGCAGATAAGTTGCACTTTATCGGTCACCAATTATGTGAACTACTAATTAGCCTAAGGCTTAAGAAGAAATATGCAAATTTTCAGTTTTTCGCGTCACTTACCACTGACACTGTCCGAATAGTTTGGTTGTGCCGGTACCGGTGACTTCTTGTATTTGTCGTATTGTGTTTATTGTGTTAGTGAGTTGCAAAACGCAGTACTTAAACGTGCTTGTAAATTTAGACACAGTTAATGAGTGGAACTTTATCGAGAGAGGGTGTTTTGATCAAGAAGCAGAGTGTTATGTATGTAACTAACTGTTTTATTAGTATCATCTATGGTGGGTGTTCTGACATAGTTGATCAAATCAAGTCAAGAGAAACACATCAATAGATTTAGCGCAACGAGCTATAGTAAAACGCTGCAAAATATAGTAAAACCTCAGTCAAGTGAAGACACGAAATTTCGAGCAGCTGATCTTACACTAGCCTACCACACGGTAAAACATCACCAAAGTTTTAGATCTAGTGATTGTTCTAATAAGTTTAATGGAGTTATGTTTTTAAAGTTTAGTTCGGCAAAAACTATAGCATCACGATTAGCATAAGGAGCTATTGAACGAAGAGTTTGGAAAACATTGATGATATCAAAAGGTCTTCTTTTTACTGGGTATCCACTGATACCAGAAATCATAAAGCTGATCAAATATTGCCTTTTGTTGTTCAGTTTTCGATACTACTGAAGAAATTCTGTTAAAACTTTTGAGGGTGAGTTCCCTAAGAAATTAAAAATCTGACGAAGTTTTAACATATTGTGTGAATATTAATTACTAATAAAATGCTTCATCCCAGTATAAATAAATGTGTGGCATTTAGTGGCAAACTTGTATATTACTTAATTTTTTATTTAAAATCAATAGTTCAAACATTCTACATTAGTTATACTAGAAGGTTAATCCAATATTACCTCTTTTGCCGTCACGTGATCCACTAGTTGCAAACACTACTAATTTTGTTTGTTGGGTTTTTTGTGTATGTGTTGTAATGTCACTGTGTTGTAACAATTTGTTAATGTTTGACCTCATGTGAGCGATATTTTACACCAGATTGAATACGTCCGAAACCGCGGTAGTGTTTACAACTAGTGGATCACGTGACGGAAATAGGTAATATTGCATTAACCTTGTATTAATATAGTGATTCGAGGACCTTATCCAAAATTAAATTAGTTATAAGTTTACACTACATGGTATAAGAAGTACATTTAATTTGGTAGTATTAAAAATCTCATAAACATTTTTTGATTTAGAATTAGAGCAATAACAGAAAAATCGTAATTTGGTCATGAAATAGAATTTGTATAGGGTTAAAAGGGTAAGAAACTATAATAACATTGTGAGTGTTTAATTTTATCTGGAAGAGCCATTTACCAGTAGGTTTACATAATAGACAACCATACTTGGTAGACCTGACAGTTTCAATACCATCATATTAGTAGGTGTTTCAGATAAGAAAAATTTTAAGTTGGTTATTTGAATAAATCTACTCTGTCACTCCTGTTGCTAAGAGAAGCCCCACTCTGCACCAGGTGGTGCCAACACTACCAGCTTCTCAAATACTAACCCTTATTTCTGCACATTTAATCTCCCACATTCATTCACTCTTATGCCTTAACTACAACTATTAAAAATCCTCAAATCCACAAACCAACCTTTGGAGACCTATCGCTATATCAAAAATCGATTTATTCTTTCCAGCGTTCTCTTAACAAATGTTCGTTCCTCCATTTCTTCCTACTACAATTACACAACTTTCATTAATTACCTCCCCAATATTTCTAAATTCCAAAAATGTCCTGAAATAATATCTACTTGAAAACCGTACAATCAACCGTACAATCAACTACTTTGAACCTTGGTTTCATCAATTCCGTTTGTAATCTCTCTAGCATACATCAATACAAATAGTATGTCCACTCCCTTGTTTTCGCATTTATTCACCTATCATTCTTAAAATCGCCATAACTTCCATTAAAAAGCCGACAATGTATTAATAATCTTTTGCTTATATTTATATACAGAATGTTCCTGCTCATAATTTCTACCTTTCTTGGTTATGAAAAAATGTTTAATCTATGGAAGTAGTTTAAAATAATATCAGGATGACTTTATTTGCATTGCATTCGCGTATTTTTTACATGAAAGCTTTATTATGTCCTCAAGTTGTTTATTATTTCATTGGCAGAATAGTTGGTTAAACTGCCAAAACTTGTTGACTTTTTTATTACCAATGTTAAGTCAAACATCATTTTGAAAATAAAACTGATATTACATCTGAACTTTGTGTATATAGGATCTTTGTGTTAAATGCAGAAAATATTATATAATATTTTATATGTTATATTGAAATTGAGATTTGAATAGTTAAATACTGTAAAAAGATATTAAGTTTTAAATGAGTTGATCTATTTGCGCTACATACGAATGGGACTGGTGGTCTGTTATACCTATGCAATACTAAATCTCAATTCAGTTTTATTAATAACTGCAAGTTTATCTGACTGTAAGTATAATTACTTTGGAAATGTCATATAGTTACCTTTTAGCCGTTATTTTATGTTAATGTCTAACCTTACAATGATCTAGCCTTCTCTCAGAGGACAAGGTGGTTCCCCTGAGCCATTTTCATCTTCAGTGTATGATTTATTACCTAACATTATTTCCTTTTCTAAGAAGAAAAAGAAAATTTTAACGTCGATTTAAGCAAACAGCTTTTTTTACTCAGAATAATAAGAGATCCATATAACAATAATTCTAATATTTTAAACAGATTTATTCAAAAAATTATGATTGACATTTAATATCTGTTTAAACATAACGACTCATCATAAGCAATATGATCCTTTATATTAATTAATATTGAACAATATAGTGTATATAGAACGAAAAGTGGAAATACAGGTTTAGAGGTCATTACTGCAATTAATTCTAAATTATTATTAATGATGAGGTCACTCGTTGAGAAATACCTAAAATATCAAAACTATTGCTTTAGGTGAACAAATATAAGTAAAAAATTCGACTTTAATAAAATCATTTAAATTCAAATTGTATATTAGAGTTAAATACTTAGAGTTGTAACATAAGAGATATTAAGGATCGGATTTACCTTTATGTAACAATTTTAACTACCTTATTAAGAGAATTTTTTAAATGTGTATATTTTAATTTAGTATAACTATTATTATTTTTCAAATCTATATATCAACATGTTATGCAATCAAGGTGTTTTAATGTAAATCTTTTTTTTTCTGCATAACCAAATACGCACATCTGGGAATATGAAATTACACTAATACCATTTAACAGCTGAAATTATGTCTGGTAAACCTCCTTTTTAGTTAGAATACTGATAAATCAAGTAAAATTCTAATTACGTCTTTTTAGGACGAAATTTTAAGTAATATTTTAACTAAATAAACGTAAATTTGGGTAATTTAACATTGCTTTGTGTGTCTATATTGTTGGAAATACGGTAATATTAACAAAGTTTGGTAAACAATTAGTAATGTATCATCCCACTAGTTTATGAAAAATTATTAAAAAGTAAGAAATTATTTAAACTTTAACAATTTAATAGCTTTAGGTTATTTTTAACACGATGAGTCCCTTTAGAAATAATAATATTATAAACTAATTTTTATTTTTATTTATCAAAGTTTAAGTATAAATATTGCACAATCATAAATTTATTAACCATTTAATTAAGCTGAGTAAAGTTTTCTGCCAATCACAACTTTGTCCTAAGACTCGGTTAGAATACAATTAATGAACAATTAATTATGTTCATTGTGATTCGGACATATTCCAACTTAAATAACTACAAAAGTACGAGAATTTACTTCTTTGTTACTTAAAAAAAAAGATTATCTTAATAGTGAAACCAATAAAAAACTTCTATTTTTAAAATTCAAAGTGGAAAAAATAGTACTACTATATAATTTTAGACTTTTACCTTTTAATTATAATCAATATATTGGATTTCAGGTATAATTCATTACTTAATACAAGTAGTTTTTAAGATTAACTGTTGAATAGTTAATTTAATAAAATATAACTTATAAATAGGGTTTATTAAACATAACTTATTTAAATATACAGTATATAATATAGTGCATAATTTAAATTTAAATTTATTACAATCATGTTAATGTATAACAGTATATTTTTCTTATTTTTTTTATTATTATCATAATAATTATATTGTATGGAGTATCAAACTAAACGATATTGTAAGTCTAATAGTATAATTTCCATAAACAGTCAATAATTTTAAATTAATTATAACGCTAAATTATATAGTTTAATATTTTTTTACCTATATATATTTTTATAATTTAACATGTTTACGAAGCATAAATCACTCGTATTTACAGTATATTGTTCATTCCAGGCAAGGTATTACTTCAGGGAATAAATCAGGGTTATATTCTCCGTAACATGTATCCAATTTCAGTAATACTTAGTTCTCCGCAGTCAGAAAGCATCTACAACATTGCTCTTAAACAGCGCTAATGCGATTACTTTCTACCACAGTCAGCAAAATGTATACTATCTTGTTCGTTTTAAATTAAATTTTGTTATTCCAATCTGAAGAAATGCTTTACTATGTGTGTAAATATTGTAGAGGGTTTTATTTTTACAATATCCAATTTAATAACTACTCCTTTCTGTGAATAGAACCATAAATTAAGAAGGATTTAATTATACAAATTATTCTTGTTAAAATTATACAACATTTTATTTGGAGTGTGCTACGCATGGCACTACAGACCACTATGGCAGCTCTACCTTACTAAACTTATCTTTATACCATTCTACCAAGTCTGGTTTCTTGTAACAGGAGGTAATTAACATTATTACAAATAATGTGATGCCATTGATAAGATGTCGTTTTTGTACTCAAATAATTGCGGCTAATCAATGTTGACAATATTGTCACTAACAGTATAAAACAAAGTTATATTACATTGTAACATCACATCTACTGAAAACTTGGTAACAATTTATATATTGTTAAGTATAACTGTATATATTTATTTTATTGAGTAACGCAAACATTTTACAAATTTAGAGTTCCCGTTGAACTGCTTGAATTATTTAAGATTTTATTTAAACACATCACCTTAATTTCTAAAATGTATTTTACCGAGTACATATTTAAGTACAATTCTTTTCTATTTAATATTTGTTTAATTTACTTAAATAAATTATGATTAATACTCATATTTTAAAACAATTGCAATAAATAAATTTTAGTTGTTTTAGTTGATTTTGAAGGAGTTGTAAATATAACTATGGGTTAATAATCGTTAAATAGATGTAAAATTCAACAATAAACAAATTGTATCTGTCATTGGCCTATCTTGTACCGTTACAAGACGTGTTTAAAAATTCAACATTAGACTATTTTAGTCTCAAATGAATATATAATATACATCGCTAATGATATACGCTTTCAAACAATTTCCAATTTGGGCAATTTTCTACACATTTTTAACATTATACAAATTTGGAATTTCTGGAAAATAAAAACCATATTATCTAACAAGTCAAATTGCTTTCGAGTAAAGAGGGTTATAAATCTTTAGGGATTTTTAAGCTGAACATGTTTA
This sequence comes from Philaenus spumarius, assembly GCA_018207615.1. Classification (NCBI taxonomy): domain Eukaryota; kingdom Metazoa; phylum Arthropoda; class Insecta; order Hemiptera; family Aphrophoridae; genus Philaenus; species Philaenus spumarius. Next base: position 240,584 of record JAGFPH010000549.1, read on the forward strand.
TAATTTAAATGTTGGGGATATAAATAACTATTTTATAATGGCATCCAAAACAAACTGTTTTAATGTTTTTACTGACCTTTTTTGTGAAAACAATTGAACTAAATAGAGTAACCCATTGTCACCAAAAATATATAATCCGCTATACTTCTGAAGCTATACACATTTTAATCAGTTAACTGTTTATAGGCAAAGGTATAAATCAACTTAACTCAAGATGTTGTCTTATTTTTACATGTTATTAGGTTACTTTAGTGTTTTGTTCCGAACTATAATAACACTTTTTGTTTACTGATTGTATGTTTAATTTTTTTCAAGAATGTAATAAACAATATATCAATAACCCAATAGACAACTTTATTTATCTAAATTTTTATCTCAATCTAAATAGTTATAGGTGATGGAGATACGACAAAAAGAAATCGGACCAAAACTGTAGTCTCAAAATCAGTATCGGCTTTTAAATTCAGTTTTTAAAGGTACTATAACTTTAAAAACACCAGTACTGAAACTTCCAACTGCCATAAGCGAACTAAATGAAATAACTTTAGCTGCCCTATAAGAAACGAAATGTAAATTAATTAAGTCAAATTACAAATTGTATATTTTACAAAATGTATAACTACTCTCGATTCAATTTTGTTTAATATTTTGTATTGGTCTTACTTTTTAGATTGAATACACCTAAAAATATATTTGTGCATAAACATAAAAGTCGGGTGCACTATTTTGAATTTTTCTGCATTAAAACACTTAAACTTTTTTATTTTTTTCCGATACAAGCTATAATCTATAAGTAGCTAATATTTTAATTCCAGGACGCCAGAAGTAGGTTAGAATTTGTACAGATGTATTGAGTCAGTGAGGAAATTTTTGTTTCAATTATGTCTGTATATGTGCGATGCACAACAAATTGTCAAGGTATGCAAATATATGAAATGTTTAACACGAAAGGACGAAAGTTGGTGCGACTGCACTTTGAAGCGGCAATTTGAATTGTTGTTTTAATTTTCGAGCTATTTCTAAACCTTTCAGTACTACAAGGCATGCATTGTGCATCAAATGATAAGAACTTTGAGAACATATAGGACATATTTATTTCATCTATTAAATTAATACCTTATTTATTGTGAGTTTTGTTTGCTTATCGTTGCCCATTTAAGTAATCAACTATTTTAATTAAATTTTATATAAATTTGTTAATTAGCTAATTATATGTTACTTATGTCATGTGCATTAATTAGAAGAATCTTAAAACATAACATACAATTTCGTAAACCTAAAATAATACATATTCATTGAACATTTGAAATTTTGTTTAATATGTAAACAAATAGGTTTCTTTATGTAAAATGTATCATCTTCTTATGCACAGTATGTTTAAATCTATATACTGTATAATATAAGTTAATTAGATTCGTTCCA
>JAGFPH010000549.1:252005-267289 GCA_018207615.1 Philaenus spumarius
ATTTTTAGTTAAAGGAATTTTATATTTATTAACAATTTTCATAAATTTAAGTTATTAGAAAAAACGTAATATTTATTTTATATATTCTTCACCCTACTGGAGAACTTTAAATTGTAATATAATTTAAAATACTTATATTTTCTGCTCTCCGTTTATATTAAGTGTAAACAAATTCAAAATGGAAATCAATATATACGGAGAGCAGAGACGTGAGTAGTTTAAATTGTATTGATATTTATATTATTAAATATTGAAATGTGTATGTACGAAAGTCACTTTTAAATTTAAATTGGTAATAATTATGACATGTGAATCTTTTTCAGGGTAAACAATAATAATGAAACAAAGCTTAAAATAAAAACGCTTGTCTCATATCATTTAGTAGGAAAGGTGTGATTTCGTACATTTTTAAAGACGACTTTTAAAATTGTATTTATGTTGTTGTTTTGTGGGTACCAAGTTGGAAACTAAATGCTCAGATATTTTTGATTTTAATAGTATTTGTTACTATTCTTTAAACAATATTTTCAATTGACATAAAGTATTATTAAAACTTCTACAACTAACATATAATTCGTTTTATTGATAAATTTAAATTTATTGAATTTTAAAAACAGATAAATAATAACTTTAATAAAACATTTAAAAGTATGAAATAATACTTGAATAAAAGTAGCAATGTCATTAAAAAAATTTGTCACTTTTATGACATTTACAATTCAGTATATTTGGATAATGTATTTAATACCGATATAATTTTCTTGTACCAATTTTATAATTTTTAGGACAAACAAATTTTCAGCTCCGGGAAATAATGTATTTCGTGAGGATCAAACCAGGCACATTTTTTTAGAAAATAAACACAATTTATGTTACAATCAGTGTAGCCCATACGAGCATATTTCTTATAACGTTTACCTAAGTTGCAGGATGTAATATACACTTAAACATGTATACAAAGTGTCACTATTTGGAAGTAAAAAATGGATATTATAATCTTGTGTAAATATTTTATAATGCACCTGATATGAAATATTTATTTGATACGTTTATAGAAACATATTATGTATGATGGAAACTTTAAGATTATCTTGTAAATACCGTCTATTCGGGTGATTTAAATGATTGAATGTGTCCGTTTATCAAATAAGTGATAGGTCAGGTGTTGTCATGACTCGATTATTGTGTTTTCCTCTTTTGTCAAAAGGTGTTCTCCCTTCTTTAGTTGCGGATGCTTGAATTCTACGCAACCTACCTCGAGAAATTCTATGAAATGACAAGAAAGCTTTACATACCTTGACTTCTTCGGTGTTCTCATACTTATAAACAGCAGAATTTTGCCAAACAATGACAAACTTTATTCAACTGTCTTGTCTTCACTGTTTTCAATGACATTGAAGTTTGCATTTTACTTGATCTACGACGAGTTGGTAAACTGGATGATATAAGTACTGCTGCTACTGATGTACAAATAGATGATGTACTGATGTACATCCTGCTATTTGGAATCAAAAATATTAAATTGTTTAAGCAATCGTTTCCCTACCTCTTCGTTTACAACTCCGAGGCATTTAAAGTGTAAAAACCAGTAACATAGGAAAATGTCATAAATATATCAATAGACATAATATATATAAATAATATGCTGAAATAAATAGACAATTATAATTGGAAAGAACCAAAAAAATAACTGTAGTATGGCATCGTTTTTAATTCTTTTAATAAGTTACTAGGGGGCCCGTGCGCAAATTGCGCATTTTAATATTTTTTTTCTGTTTGTGAGAAAGACACCAACAATTTGAAAAAGTTAAATGATTTTAAACTCACAGAGTTATAAATAAAGTTAACCTTTTTACAAGCAATTTAAATTCTAAATTTAGTAAGAAAAGTTCTATTTCACAGTAAAAAACTGACCATTTTTTATTACAAAACTTCTTTAATTACAATGTTTGAAGTAATTACACCATCATGTGTTACCTTTTGCTTAACAGTTTCTTTTACTGACACTATCATATCGGAAAATCGTCTAACTCTTGAAAAAGCAACATACTCTTTACCTGAAAAAACCCACATATTATGCCATGCAATTATAGTGCAATTACTTTTAATTGCCAGATATAGGGTTAAGATAATTTTTAGATAAATAAAACTAATAATTTACAATATTTTTTATAATATGTCGATTTTATAGTCTTTACCATTAAGAGTGATTTACCTACCTTAATTATTAGGCAACAATTTATAAATTATTAAAGTAGTGTATTTAAAAATTAATAATTTTCATAAGCTCTCTTCTTAACAGTTGCAGATGATATATTTTTGCTTACAATCTGGCTTTGTTAAAAAATCATCTGAAGGTAATCAGCTGTTAACAATCACATTTAAAACCGTTATAATGCAAGTTTTTCAGCACTGGACCTTTAAAAAGGCCCTCTAGAAATAAATAAAAGGCTAGAGGGACGCAGCCCTAAACGAAATGACCTTTTAATTACCATTCGCAGGTGCGCTAGATCTTAAGCTTTAAAATGACACCACAATCGTAAAAATCGGTTAAGTTGGACGGATGAAAAAGGGGTGTAACAGAAAAAAACCTTATTGTATTAAGTATATGATTATAAACTTATGAATTATGGTAATTTATTTAATTAAATAGAGTAAAAATAAATAAAACTTGCAATAAGCCATTCTTACATTAGGTAAATTACAACTTTTATTTAATGTTTGAACTCAAAATTCCTGTAGTTCCATATTATGTCAATTAATCGTCGTAATTCTACATATGTAATTAAATTTTCTCACTGTTTATATATATGCATATAATGTAATTAGATATAATCTTGTTTGGGAGGTTAGAATTAGATGACTTGTCAATATGTTATAAATTTTATCAAACGGCCGATAATTTCATTTCTTTAAATGTTTGTAGTATAGACATGCAGGTCTATTTAATAATAATTTTACATTTATCTCTATAAACCAATATGAAAAGTTAATAAAAAACAGTTTTACTTACTGGCAATCTTGACCTGTTGAACGTTTATCTATTTTATTTCCTACATAACTCGTATGTTCTCTTCCTTTAAATTTTTTCATTTAAACTACTTGTTCTATATTAATTGTAAGCATTATTCTTGGAACATTATAATCATCATTACTCGTAACATTGTTTCTATCAATACGCTTCTTATTTCTTTATAACATCTATCTCACTAAACTAACCACATTTGTGAAGCTTGCCAAATTATGATCAGATGACTGAAATCATATGATATTTGTTACAAAAACAACCTTTGCCCAGGACTATGGTTTTTTAGTGCTTTTTTTAAATGGTTATTTCTATTGGACTTTTGCTGTTTTTGTAATTTTTTTAGTTTATATTATAAACACTAGATAGTAATATTGAACCTGATAAAAATATTGAATACTGAAATTTTTGATTAAGGCAGGTTTTTGTAAATAACTCCTCAAATGAAAATTTTAGTTTTACTTTAAATACCGAAATTTGATTATAAAGATAAATATGTTCAATATAATATAATTGTAAAACTTAATTATATGTTATGACCTAGAAAATGCGTTTTAGTTTAATCTGTTTATTAATTCATAATTAGACATAGTTATGCAGAAACATAGTTAGTTATATAAACACTTAACAAATTTAATCGTGAATAGTTTACTTTCAATGGTGAATAAATAATTTTCCACTCAAATTAGCCTTGATAATAATAATAGTTTATAATCATTCTACTCTTCTGCATTAACAGTTGTTACGTTACGACGCGTTATTTCCCTTGCCTTATTTACCTAACACTAAAATCAAGTAACCAAACCGGAAAATGTTCAAGGCAAACTAAAAAAACCTACAGGCAATGTGTATAATTTAAACAGATTTAAGTACTTATCATTATAAAGTTGGAGGTCCATTCAGGTTAGTGCTTGACATTACATTTAGAAACTAGTTTAAATTTACTAATTTAAAAGTGCTATGATATTTTACTACTAATTTATAGTAATTGATACATTAGGATTGATTAACTATTCACTCATAAATTATGTATTTACATCAAATGGTAAACTTACAAAAACCTTAATAAACACAATGGCTGTTTGTCTACGTTTACATTTATAACTTACTGAATAACCACTAAATTTAACTGTTTAAATGTGTCTTACAAATTTAGCAACTTGATTTATCATGTTTTCGTTCAAATATATTTCGTAACTTTACTAATTTCAATAATCGTTATATTTTATTGATATGCATCACCCACAAACAGCATAAATTTCAAGGAAATGTTCATATTGACATTAGAAAGATAATTATACAATTTTAACTTAAGTGAAAATCAAAAGCATATACTTTTAAACAAATATTGGCTGCACACATTTTGTTTGTAATTTAATTTAATTTAACTGAAAAAGTGTCATATACTTCAACTAATAACTAACACAATTCAACCTTATTTTGAATAATAAAAGAACCATACATTTGTCTAAAGGAATTATTTGTAGGGAATTTTAAATACAGTAATTAAGAATGTTCGCCCAAAGAGCAACATCAGTGCTACAATCTGACTCTGTCAAACAACTTACTTGACAACTTACAAAATCAAAATTTAATTCTATGTAATTAGTTTTTGTAGTAAAAACAGACAAAATTAAATAGCTGTTGATTACTAAATTTATTTTAGGAAATTTTTTGCCCTGAGGGTTATAATTTATTTCAGTTTATTTCATTCTATTAATTTCTAATTTTCTACCTCTAAAATTCTAAAATGAGAATGCAATTAACAGTTTTATGATATCAACTTTAAACTTTGCCATAAAACTTCTTGGGTTCATTTGTAATTGTAACGCTTGGTCCGCTTGTCCTTGGCCTCTTCAACTCCGGAGCTGTCAGGATGGCTCCCGAGCTGGAAAGATGGCGCGAATGTAAGCGGGAAAAGAAAAGCTTTTGTTCTAATTACCTTCTTTTATTTCGGTGCTAATCTAGTATACAACAATACTACTGGTTTTTTATTAAACGATTATTTATGTAGCCGAAAAGGGTACGGAGAGGAACCACACACGCGGTCTAATCGGTGAACCTTCTCCTAAGAGACTGACTGTCCCAAAATACTGCATCATTAATTAATTGATCCCCTCAAGAAGTGCCGAAGACGCTTGTTTGGCACTTCCGAGACTAGCTACGATTTTACACATATTATTTACTTCCAACTTGCATTCTGAATCTAGTGTGCTTTGTGAATGAGGGAATGATGGACCAAAATTCGTTTTTAAAGAAATAGACTTCAAAGTAAATTTGTCAAGTCTACGGAAAGTTTATTAATATTGAAAATTGACAATCTTATAACTTCTTCTATGAAACTCACGGCTCATTCAACTGTTTTTTATATATCAGATATGTATAGACTTGGTCGTTATTTGTAAACCCATTAAAGCTCAAAATTGTGTGTTAATAATGTATGTGTTTTTGTTTTAACTGATTCATTAAGGCCAACTATAAGCGTAAATAATGATTTAATTCACAATTTTTTTTTAATTATTTACATATTTGAAACATTGGTCGTTAAACCAAAGAAATTTACACATTACATTTTAAAAGAATATATTAGATCCAAAACATGTCATATTTTAATAAATAATTAAAAGCTCGTTTGTTTTGTTCACTCCTTGTGGAATTATGGGAAGCATGTATCGTGTAGTAGAAATTTAAATCGCTTGTAAGATTTTATAGTCTTGTTCTTGTTGATGACAGGACTTCTTTAACGCTGTAAAGTAGATATAGTCCGTGGTGTAGTTTCATGTGTTTAGTACCTTTTTTGGGATAGGCTTCTGGACCTGATGATTTCGGATGGTGAATATAAGTCTGAAGCAAAGTTTTAACTACGCAAGTTTTATAAGTTAAGAATATTAGCTCTAGCTGAAAAAATATAATTGCTCATTGCCACATCAACATGCCAGAATATTATGGGTATGTACCAACCGTACCGACCGCAATTATAATAATTTTAAATATTGTTGTCCCTGACAACACCTCCACCCATGGCAAGGTTATACTGTCTTATCAGAAACAATTGTGAAATATATTTTTTTTCAGCAACAGAATATCTCGTTTCCTCATAACTTGGTGAAACAGCCTGCTCAGTGAACAAGAGTGTAACTTCACTGTTATTCTTTCACGTAACAGCTAAAAGATTGTGTTTTTTCCTTCAACATAGCTTTTATAAGGATCTCTTGAACAAGTGTATTTGTTCTAACTGTATAAAGGCCCTTTATTCAAAGCTCAATTGTCAATGTAGCACTTTGAAAAAAAAGTTCAATGTAGAAGTTAAACTTTGCAAACAGAAAACTCTGAAATATTATTTCACAGAACTGAAAAACGACACTTCCAACGAAATTAACAATTGGCATTTTCTTTTCAATTCACTTTTTATTTGGCACCGATTGGCTGCTTGATTACGGGCAGCTAAAACCCATTATTTAAAATAAAACTGTATGGATTTCCAACGAATAAATTGTTTGCATCGATATCGGCCGATATTATATTTTCTGCAGAAGTAAAATGAATAAATGCGTAATTAAACATGTTCAAAATAGGTCGAATAACTTTTTTAGTTTCTGTAGTGTAGTTCGACATTTTCACTGTCACAAAAAGTTGAAGCAGGATATCATCAAAGCTATTTCTTCTCGTAGAGTTTGAAACTAAAGAGTTATATAAGTGTTTCCATCAATAGAGTCCTAGATTTTTCTAATTTGTGCTCATGGAACCGCTGGTTATAATGTAAGTTAACATTTTTTAAAGTATGTGATGTAGTTTTATTTTGCAAATTAAGTTATACAAGTTTGATAGACTTGAGGCAGTAATTGAAGCCAACAGTTGAAGAAAATTCTGTACTCTTGTGCGAAGTTAAATTACATAAAGGTCATGATTTGTAAAAATGTATGAAGACTTGATTGTAGTATTATTGATTACCAATATAACTTTTGTATTGTATTATTTAATTATAGTACATTAATAATGTAACTGGTTTGTTTCAGGATTAAAATAAAATGACAACTATTATAAAAGAGTTAATTTCAAACTTCATGGAATTAACAGGTAATTGCATTTTTCTTAATGGCGCATGCTATAAATTAAAAATTAAATTAAAATATCAATGCAATTGAAATAATAAAACATATATAAATAACACAATTTTGTGTTCTTTCTGCAGTTAAAATGTAACAAATATTTATTTTCTAATTTATTTAGACTGCAACCAAACTACTTTCATTTAAGAAAACTTATTATAATTATTTGTTTATCATTTCTGCAGTAAGCTTATTTTACATATTATAATTTCTTTTTTATCAATTTACTGTTGTTATTGAAAGTTAAGAATTGCATAACCTCAAATCATTACATATGATTATTTTTGTTGTATACTTGTACGATGAATAGGTGCAATGGTATTATAAAGCATAAGCGTGCCTGAATAATTTTTAATTACGTTCCTAGTTTTCCAGAAAACCTAGTTTGAGTCTCAAAAAATTTTTATTATTTTAACTTTTAAAAATGGCTACATATCCCAAACAGTAGGATTATCAAAATAGATATACAAATGATTAGTTTGTCAAAAATTCCTCAATCTGCCATATTTTGACATTTATTTGTAACCTTCATAATGTCTAATTTACAAATGTTGCTATAGTTCACATTTTACAAATTACCAAACACATGTATAACAATTTGTGTAACCTAAAATAAGTTACGCACTTCATATTATTAAAACACAGTAAACCATATTGTTGGAGTTAGTTAGAAATTATTATGTTTACCAAAGTCTGTATTTAAACATTGAATCGGTTAAATGAATTTTTAAACACCTTGCATAGATTTTTACAACATTAAAAAAAATTATTACCTCGTTTACAAAAATCTTTTTTCTGAATTCATAAGAAATTTTTTTTTCTTTTAACATTTTTCATGATTTTTCCAACAGATTTTTTTTAACAACTGTATACATGACAGATAGATACGTCCGTACGTAAGTAAACAAATAGTTAAGGGAATGCGCAAAGTTTAATAGTATGATTTATTCATTAACACATAACAGCTGATTCTTCCAGCTGTAAATACTTTAACAACTATGCGATCCATTTAATGTTACATTTACAACAATAATATACTTTATATTTTTGAAATTAAAATTGTTGATTTGTACGATTAAAATGTTGGATCTTTTATTTTGTTTCAAAAATGTACTTAGTGTTTTTGAGTTATGGTTAATTAAACTTTGTCTGTCATGTCTGCTTAATTGTTGTTTAGACTTTTCGGACAAATGAATTAAACAATACAACCATGAGCGTGCGCTGTACTCCTTTGTTAATTATTAAGTACAGTATAAAGTGCTATATAGGTCTATTTCTAAACTAACCTTGCACACTGCGGGTATTACCTTATCAATACTGATCGTGTAAGGGGGACAACACTGGAATGATGCCTGGTAATGGCGAAGATCGGGATTTTGTTATATCGAGTCGTCGTTACTGACTCATAGTGTGGATACTGTTATTATTAATTACCACGTAGGGTGCTCCATCGGTATTCCATCATTACTTACGTAGTTCATCGTCAAACATAGTTTAGTCAACTAACATACGTGACCCAAAAAGAGAGACTGTTATCTACCTAACCAACAAATAGAGTTAATTAAGTGAGACTTTAACTTAAGAAGTTGAAATTTTACGTAACCTTATTGTTACGTATGAACCTTTTTCCGTACTGTGGAATCCCACAAACCCAAGTAACAAAAATAAAAACGGCACAAATGCCACTTATGATTTAATTATTTCTAGATAGTAAGCAACTAGTAAGATTCCGTAAAAAATCTGATTAATTGTAAACGCATAAAGAAAAATATAACTTCACAACACTAAGTTTATAGAAATAATCTAGGCTATACCACTTAATTTGAGGGTAGGAATAGTTGATACATAAATTAATACTTTTGTTTTACATTCTTCTTCAAAATATAGTACTTAGGCCTACAATAAATACACTTTATCTAAATAAGTATAGTCAATGCGTTATTGATTTTCAACGTGGTAAATGTACGGAGCCCACAATAAAATTAAATATTTTCTCAAAGATCTAAAATAAATTTGTAAAAACAAAACAAAAGTATATAATAATGTTAATTATATTCTGACTTAAATTTAACGTTTCATACACAATTATTTTAGGCAAAACTATATTATTGTTCACTTAAAAAATCACTTATTTTTTCATCATTAATGAACCTTTATTTGTGTTCAATGCCAAAAGTATTTGAAACACGCTTTTATACAATCATCCATTTGTAATTTGTTTAGAAACACAACAAATAATTTTGGTTCTTTCTGTGTAGAAAAGTATACTGATTAAAAGTAATGTCATTCCAAATGATCGTGTAAGGGTAAATAATGACGAAGTAATAATAACAAATTTTGAAGGTATGACATTACATATAATGGCCGTATTACTGATCGTGTGGGGTTCGCATTATAGTTAAGTTGTAGGCTCTGTATATTTACCATGTTGAAAACCCCGAATAACATGGAAACGGTTGGATATAGATTGTTGTGTCTAGAAAATAATAATTTCTTCTGAAAAATAAAGTAAACAAGGATTGTAAAATTATATACATTTTCAAAAAATTATAACCTCAAAACATATCGTATAGCCTACATTAGTTATACAACAGTTTGAAAATTCCACATGTTCAAGTATGTACATATTTATGTTTGTTACTATACCATTATAATATGGATGTGTGGATCTAAAACGATTTATACGTTTTGTTTTAATAACCTCACCAAATACTTTCACTAATTTTCATTTTAATCTCATTCACATACACATTTTATATGCAAACAGGATATTAAAGCCCACGAAAACAGCTATTTATGAGAATAAATATCCGTCTGAATACGACGGTTAAATTATTTTCTCTGCAAACAATTGTTTACGTATTTAATACTGCAATTAAAATAAAATCCTTAATATGTACAATAACAATTTTGTTTTAGTGTGGTTTGAAAATTTCTAGATAGTGATTAGAATTATCTATGTAATATTTTTTACATTTTGTCATACTTCTAAGTTTAATGTAACTTTACCATGCTAGACGTTTGACTATCTATGTCAGACTTTGAACAAGTTTTAGACTTTGATTTTAATTTTGAAATAAATATGTAACTATCAAACATTTTCTTAATAAGTTCTTATTGGTTGGTGGTGTTTACCAACAAATCTGACAATTTCTATATTGACACAAGATGCATAAAACTTTATATAAACAGAGCATACTGTATTATCATTTTAAGATGTATTAATGTGTTGTTTGGTCCTGCTTTTCTCTTGAATTTGTATAGTTTTATATATCCAGTAATCAATAGTTGTCTAATTCACAGACTTTTACAGAATTTAATTATTTAATATAACCCTTGGGCTCCTACGATTTCTAAAATATGATCTGGCTGTACCATAAACTTACAGCAGTATTCCTTGTACATATTAATGCTTCTTTTAAAGTAAATTAATAATTTATTTATTTCAGTAATCTTTAGACTAATATTGTATGCTAGGCTATTGCTAATTTTGTTTCTCTCTTTTACTTATAAATGATTTAATGTAATAAATAAAAGACAAGTTGAACCTCGTGATTTATGTATTTTGTTTCTAATGGAGGTTTTAGGTTTACATAATATACAAAATTATTTCGATATAACTTCTAAATTATAAACATTTTAAACACGTGTGTAATATTAATGGTTTTCATATAAAAAGTGAAACATTTTTTATGTTTGTGATATTTTAAAGTAGTCAAAAATAAATGTTTTAGCAAGAGTTGAATTATTCGTGAAAGTATTATATTAATTTCTAACTGAAATTTTTTTGCAGATCCTCGAGTAAGAGGCTGGCCCCTTATGGGGTCACCTCTGCCTATGTTCTTCATTGTCGCAGTCTACATTACTTTTGTGACTTATTTAGGACCTACGATGATGCGGAATAGACCTGCTATCAATTTGAGAAAAGTTATGATAGCTTATAATATATTTCTTATTATGATCAATTTTTACTTCGTACAGCAGGTGAGTAAACATTTTATGTACATAAATACATTCTTTAGTAGTAGAGGTTTATTATTATATTCTGTACACTTCTCAAAAAAATAAGTTTAACAAATAGTTAAAGATTGTTAGGTGCACACTGCTGATAACACAATGTTACAATTACAACATAATTAGACAATACGATAATGTAACATAATCTTACATAATGCATACAACTATAATTATATTGTATACAATTTTCAATTCTTTATTTTTTGGTTTCTTATTAACTTTGACATAATTTTCATATTTTATCTTGCGCTTATGTAAATCTAGTACAACACCGAAATCATCAAAATATTAATTAAAGAATTAAAATTAAATTTTTTGTTTGAGATCACTTCTTTGAGAGTTTTGTTTCTGCATGTGTCGTTTGGAGTATTTCTTTCAAATCTTTATAGTACAACGATTTTATCTTAATTATTTTAATATTAATATTCCAGGTTTATTAAAATCAACACATAAAAAATAACAACACATTGAGAACTATAACTGATTAAGATTGCAAAGTATTCTGAAAAAAATAGATTGATTATTGAAATTTCACTTATGGAAATTAAATAAATTAAAGTACGCTCATTAAAAATAGTAAACATATTTTTCAATTGGTTACAACATAATTAGACAATATGATAATGTAACATACTCATACATAATTTTTTGTTTCGTAATAATGTTGACATTAATATATCTTGCGCTCATAAAAATCTAGTACAACACCGAAATCAAGCTATAATTCATTAAAGAATTTAAATAAAATTTTTCGTTTCAGTTCACTTTTCTGAGAGTTCTGTCTCTGCATGTGTCGTTTGGTTGTTGGAATTTCTTTCCGATCTTTATAATGCAACGATAATTCTCTCAATTATTTTAATATCAACAGACCAGATTTATTAAAATCAACACATCAAATATTAACACATTAAAAATCACATCTAATGAAGATTTCAAAGTATTCTGAAAAAATATATTGATTATTTAAATTTCACTTATGGAAATTAAATAAATTTAAGTAAACTTATAAAAAAATTTAAATTATTTTGAACGAAATTAAGTTAAATAAAACAATATAAAGTATTTTTATAAATAATTAGGTATTTTTATTTAACTATATGTTTACGTATATTTTGTAAGTAGATTCGTTTTACAATTAATCCACATAATAACAAATACAAAGTCACAACTGCAAATAACATAAACTAAATATTAAAATATCAATAAATTATTTGACCATTCCATTTTTTTATACGATTTAAATAACTTAAAAAAGATAACTACTTACATTCGATTTTTATTCTGATTTAAAACTTTATTTATTTTAACATGTATACAAATTCACTTTGGTCAGGTTTATTTTATATTTTTTATTAAATCAACTTTGGGTAACTATGCAATGAGTTATCTCTCTAGAACTGTAAATATATATGTTTGTACGTCCTTGGTGTAACTGCTGGTGAATCAGTCTGAACGTGGTGAAGCATAGTTTCCTAAAGTCTATTATGTTATCTGTAACCTGTAAAACTGGTAAACCGTTATATCATGCTAATTGTGTAGTATATCTATGTACATAGCTATTTAGTTAAATGTCATATTTATCAGTTGAATTTAAAAAAAGTTTATATTGGTTGATTCGTGTTGTTAGCATTTCTGTAGTTTAAATCTTAACACATGTAGTTGTGGTTATTTTATTAAGATTAGAATGAATTTTATCCAAGAATGATCAAAAGATAATCTTTCTATTTCCTTCCATCAAAGATTAAATAACACTTTTCACGGAAACAAGATCAGTTCTGAAATCATAGAGAAATGTTTCTAAAAAACTCTGTATTAACAAAATAAGTTCCTAGCTACTAATTTCTTTATTCTCAATGCTAGTAAGTAGTTAACATTTTAATATTCTAATAAAATTGTTGGTATTTGGTGCTTTAATTTATTTCAGAATCTATGATTTTATATATAGTTGTGTCGATATTTCTATAAACTCGTGAGTGTGACTTCTTCTGATACTATTATAAGTCGATAACAAAAAAGTACTTACGTTGAAAATTTTAAACCTTATCTCTAAGGTCCTGTAAATGTTGATTCACTTGGGATAATTGTCTCATATCACGTCATTTCAGTTCGGACTTTAAGCACATTCAATTTAAATTCGACTTTATATTTTTATTTAGTTTAATAGTTTTTTATGACTTTCATAAAACTTACATATAACAATTTTTAAGTATTTTGATTAAATATGTTTTGATTTGATCGCCGCTACAGTCGTTTTTCGTCTCGAAATATGGGGAAGTTATGCAAACCAAATTATTTTATAAGGTACAACATTTGTTTACGTTATCATATCTAATTATACAGTGTGTCCAGCTTAGACTGTTCGAAACTTGAAGGGGTTATTTTTCAGTAAACAACAAACAAATAATACTACATAACATGTGTACATACTCTATTGGTTTTCTGTCTGTATGTGATTTTACAAATACCTAAATATCTCAGAAACAGTTTAAGATGTAATTATTCTGAAACTTGGCATGAATATTCTAAACAGGGTGCATATTACTTACAAACCTTGTTTTCCTGCAACAATCCGTTTTAAAATGGTGGCAGATAAACTTTTTAATTTTAAATATCTATACGACTCTAAATTTTACAAAAACAATTTAATGTAGTGTTTTTTAATTTATTTTAAGACCAATCCAACGATATGTCGTTTTTAGTAATTTATTAATAAATAACGGAGAAAACTCAAATTTATTGGTCGAACGTAGGGCTTTTTATTACTTTTTAATTAATATGACAACCTTCAGCACTCGAATAGCCATTTTGAAACGTATTACTGTAGGTAAACTATTTTTGTAAGTAAAATGTACCCTATTTACATGACTATTTATACCCTGTTTTAGGATTAAAGCTTAAACAGTTTTAGAGATATTATGGTATTTGAAAAATCACATCAGAAAAACAGACAGAAAACAGATCGAGATGGTACCCATGTTATATTACATTTGCTTGTTTTTAGATGACAAATAACTCCGTAAAGTTTCTTACAGTCAAAGCTGGACTCCTTGTATAGTGAACTTATTTTCTACAAGAAATGTTCATTAATATTTCAACATTCTTAATATTTTTCATATGTACAAACTAAACTTTACAAACTTTCAAACTAGTTAAAATTAAAAAAGAGACTTGCAAATTTACCTAATTAGTATTTAACCTCCTAAAATTAAAGTTGTTTCTTTATTTATTGAAAAAACTTAGAAGGTGTTTCAACAAGCATTAATAATAAAAAAATTAATAATAAATAAGGCTGAAGCCTTTGTTAACATTTTATCATTTTAATTGAAACCAAATATTCTTAATTACGCTCTTTCTTGACTTTCGTAGTCAAGATAAACATAAACAGATCCGGCCTGGAAAATATAAAAACTTAGTTAATTAATAAATAATTTTATAAAAGATTTATATAGAGCAATTTTTTTTTTTATCTGTCATAAACTGATGGCATTTACTATTGATAATTTATTGTAAGCACATAAAACAAAAATATACTTTTGACATCAACAACGGAAACAAATTTGGCCGTAGCAGGAACTCTACTAATTAACATAAATTTTCTAATCCGTATATTTAGACACGGAATATGATAGGCACTTAATTTGTATTATTGGAAAAGAATATTTAAACAATTTCTATGTTTGTAATTTTATTGCTACAATGTTTCTCATTGGGTCTTGTATTATAGCATGTCACAAAGTTTCCTTGGCGTAACGTAATTTGAGTGACACCGAACATTATTAACACTTCAAAAGGATCGAACATAAGTCGCACTAAGAAAAAAATGTAGTTTGTAATTTACCAAGAAATAATTGCACGTATACTACTTATAGTTTACAATATACGTTATTTTTGTGTATCGTTTAATAGGCTATTTTGACGTATATAGTGATATTTTCAGAGTATGTGCAGGATATGGCTTGTTGGACGATATCATATATACATGGAACCAGTTGATTATTCTACTGATCCTTTTGCAGTCGAGGTTGGTATTTCAAATGTAAACTCTATATGCTAAACTACACCTCTATACATTAACTTTAATAACATACAAATAAACTGTGTGTGTTAGTGTTATGTGTTGTTCGAGTTCGTGT
>JAGFPH010000549.1:272289-298869 GCA_018207615.1 Philaenus spumarius
ATGTAATCAAATTTGTTCAGATAAAAAGGTTTTATTTATGTAGAACTCACAATTATAAATAAACACATGTGTCTAATCATTACATTTATCGAAGAAGCTTAAGGTAAGTCATATACTTATTAATCAATATATCAGTATTCGGTACTACGATTAACAAGTGTTGTAACGTTATTATCATGGTCTTGTAGCAAAGTGATCACTGAATTGATTTCATTAAGCTGAAACAATGATCCATGGTTTTTTCCTCATTACTTTTGTATCAATAAGTGGGGCATTTTCCACACGATTTGATCTTATTGTACCAGTGTTGTAAATTTCTTTCTCTTTGAGTTTTTTTACCAGTTTTATACTGCTAAAAAAATATTAAAATAATATATTGTATTTTTTTTTTTTTTTCAATTTGTATAACAAAATTAATCACTATAGACCCTCCGACCCCAACTTCAGGATCAGTATTACCTGTATGTGCAAATTTTTTACAAATATTCCTGTATTAGATAGCCTGAGCGAGTGCAAAGGGAATAGGTTAGCGCATGTGTTGCTTAGCTCCATGTCGGGCTAAATAATTAATCATAGATACGTCGACACATAAGTTTATTTCTCCAGGGAAATATTTTAGCCAACGTTCATTCAGCATTTCCCACAAAGGGTAAACTTTGGATAAACAATAATTTTTCTGTAAGTTATTGTTATCATATACATCTAGGTATTGTGTAATTTAACAAAATCCGTTCCTTGGCATGGCCTCACTGGTAGCTCTGTTGTGAGTATCGGAACTCTGTTCCCACACATGCGATATCTTGATACTTGGCAATAGCCACTTATCAACAAAATACCTAAAAATACCCTAAAATTAATTTCACCCTTTTGTAAAGCATATAAATTAGTAAAATTAAAATTAATTAATAAAAAATTTGAAGTAATTCTACTGCATTAGCAATGGATCCTTAAATCCAGACCGGAAGCTTAAATTCTTTATCTGGTTTTTGTTGTATGTACCTCTTTAAACAATGGTACTAGTAATTCTGTGGTACTAGTATTTCCTCGCTCGTTGAAATAACAAATGTGGTTTTGAGCTTAGGTTAAAAATAGTGTGCCAGTAAGGAAGTAAGCACAAGGTTTAGCCAGTGAAACATTATTTACAATTCCCCCGATTCAGGGATTTCTAGTTCTCGTTTTTATTTCTTTTCTTGAGCTTTAACTTCTGAAGGATTTCTTTTAGAGGCATTGTGTTTTATTTAGGCTAATAATGCATAAGATAGCTAAAAATATCGCGTTATAGAGGGACAACATATAATTAAATATTTATATACTTAAATAACTCAAACTTAACAATGTATCATAAGTTAACTTAATTTCCATATCATATTCCAATATTAGAAATAATGAAAACAAACGATGTTAAAGCGTCGTGATAGTGATCTAAACCCATGTATAACTCGTCAGGTTTCATGTGAGCTGTCACCAGTGCGTGAGGGGAGGTACAAGGTTGTAGTTTGAGGCCCCGTGGGGACTGACAGAGACATTGTAGGGGAAACATTAGCCTAACAACACAGGAAAAAGGTCGAGACGGCCGCTTCCCCCACCACCTTTTGACGCATAGACCATCGACCACATAAGAGCAATAGATGGAGCATAGCTAGTCGGCCGGTGAAGCCGAGCTGTCCGCCTGACCCAGACAAGATGGCGGCGGATAGGCATGACTTATCCTAGACGTGAGCAACAACGCCAGTAGCTCTAGCCTTTGCTATTGTCATTTGCACAGGGAACATGTTTGTGAAATAGAATTGTACAAATTATTTAATGTTTGTAATCCATATTCAACAATCAAACTTGTTTGTATTCACTAATAATAGTAGCACTTCTGTAAGATTATCATTATATTTCGAACCTTAAAAATAGTATAAATATTTGTATATTAGTAGCCTATGTTTCACTTTCAAACTTCATTGTAATCACCAATAAAAAGAACTATATTATCAAATTTTGAACACAAAGAACATTAAAATCTTTTCATGTTATTAGGCTATATACAACTATGTGATTTGATTCTATCCAATATTATATTCTTTGCTCGATTAGTGTTCACATACTATAGATTTTCAACTTTTACTACTTTACATTCTAAAAATAAACTTTTAAAACATATTTTTTCATTGTCTTTATGTCCTATACTTTTTCAATATAACATTTATATACGACAATTTCAGGTAATGTAAGAAAAGATTTTATTTTCAAAGTATTTTTGGATCTCTACCCACTTAATTTTAATATTATGTCTATAAATACTAAACAATTTGTATTAAATAATGCCAGGCTTAATTAATGCTTTTCAGTACAATCAATATTTCTAGTCCACTAATTAAAAATGTATGACAATATCTAAAATATAAAAAAATAATTGAGACGCCATAAAATATTAAACGGTATTTCAAGAATGAAACCTTTCCCGTTAAAGTACAAGACATTAACAAAAACTAAACTTTGTTTATTTATATAGTATTAGTAATATACTAGTTATCACAAAAATGTCATTACAGTATTTGTTAATACAAATATGCATGCAGTATCTACAACGAATTTGCCATACCAACACTTGCAGGTCGATGGGCGGAACGCTCTTTCCGCCGCGGAAAAACTTTTTAACTTTAACTGAGTTATCTGCGAAACTAAAGGAGCAAATAAAAAAAAAAAGGATTAGTAAAATTCAGTTTTAAGGCTACAATTTCCACCGTTTTTTAACGTACTTGACAAAAAATAAAAAAAGTAGTAGCAATCGAACTTTTTTATGTCATTATTAAAAATGTATATAAAAAAATTAAAGTTATTTTTGTGTTAAAAAGGCTAAAGTAGTGTTATTTGATTTTTAATTCCTTTCATTAGCACCCACAACTTGTCAACTTTACACTTGCGAAGTTTCAAAATTTTAACTTTACTCTAAGTATGTTAAATCACACGTTGGGTGAAACGAGAGCATTGACATAATTCAAAGTAGAGAGCGCCGTTATAGTCTTTCTGACCCAGACAAGATGGCCGACCTGGCTTCACCCGCTATAGTGTTAGTTTTATAGGCATGCTCCATCTATTGGTCTTATGTGGTCGATGGCCTAGACCCACTGCGCATCCAAACTCCACAGCTCACATGAAACCTATCCACTTATACCAACACTTCCCACGGTGTCCAACGGACATTTTTTGTATGTCCTTTATCGCCATGAGGTTTAATCTCATTTTGTAATTCAAGTAAAGCTAAGTCAAATACTTTTATGAAATTTACAATGATAATTTACAGGTATACAGTTCAATTCTTTGATTTATCCTCTACAACTTCTTATAATAATATGTCATTTTTGGGCAAATGATATATTCCTAAACTACTATTCAAAACAGGCATAGTTTTGTTAGCAGTCTTGTAGTAGGAACATAAAAACTGGTATTTGAAAATAAGAAATTTGAAATTGATAATTATTTTTATACAATTCTATTTAGAACTAAATTACGAATTTTTTTTATATTTATGAAAAAAATTATAATAATTTTTACTACTTTTTATGCAGGCCTAAAGTTAAACATTTCCCTTTCGTTACTGAACGTGATTGTTTCTTAAGCTAATAACTTTCGTAATTTTACTTCAATAATTTTTTTTACTGGCATATGTGAATTCTTTAAACCTTTATCTACAAAAAAGCTATGGAACACTTTTGAATTGGTTTAGAATAAAAACATGGTTGAAATACAAAAACTTGGACGATTTTTAACAAATTCAAAGTTTACGGCCATTTTGTGAGCTTACCGTTAGAGATACGGAAAAAAATCAAGAATACAATTTTGTTTAACATTTAATTAGCTTTAGCAAAATGTTATTTTTTTTTAAATTAGACTTACGGTTAAACCACAAACTGGCTTTGGAAAAAAGCTTACACTGAGAGAAACGGTCCGGCCGCCATTTTTATTTTATTTAAGAGGTTAAAAATGAAAAATGGAAAAAAACCCGTATATATATATATATGGCTCGGTCTAGGAATAAGGAACATTCATGCAAAAAATCTTCAAAATCGGTCAAGGCGTTTGGCCTTAATCGTGAGACAGACACACAGGCGAAATGCCGAACGGTCGAGTTAAAACGGAGACCTCGCTTACGCTCGGTCAACTATCCTTCTTCTTTACCTGTTTTCTTGTACTTTTTGCAACAAAGTTGAAAACTCTGATCTGAACAAAAATCCCTGCTAGTTGATGGTCCAAGTTTGTTATTCTGTGGTTTTGGTAGTGGAGTATTTCTAAAATAATCTTTGGGTAATACTACCTCTTTGATCACATTTCCATCAACAATTATTCTTCTAACTGATGCTTCAGCTTGAGCCATTAATAGTTTACCTGAGAGGCGATCTATGTTGTTTTCATCCTCCTATCCACTATCACCATCGGAAATGTGGAGATCTGGTGGAAAAATACATATCTGTGCATATAGAAAATCATCATCAAGTGCCAGATACACCTCAATTTCCAGTATTGAAAGCATACAACATAATAAATACTATTATTAGAGGATTTTCTAGTAAAAATTACTAAATATTTGTATTATCTCTTCTGATTTTTGGTAAAATATAGTTATAAATTATTATCTAATCCTACAAAATTGTTATATGTAACTTGAAATATTGTTTTTATTTTAGTGAAACATGACGGATATTATTTCATGATAAATAAGAATTTTGAATAAATGAATGAAAAACTTTTTGTAATAATTTCACAAATTTCACAATTCTTTATTGAGCCGTGCCGACCTAGGTTTCGCCAACTACGGCATTGTCGAAGGCAACTTAAAGAGTAAAGGAACATCAAAAGAAATCCAACACACAGCAGTTGGGTTGCAGGTAGGCGAAAATACAGTTAGGTTAGGGATGGGGGAGGAATCGAACTGGTAAATAACAACGGTTGTAGAAGTGGCGAATTACTTAAATCTATTTGTTCATATAAAACTAAAATTGCGTCCTTATTAATTAACTTCTAAATTTCTAACATTTCCAAAGCATCTGACTTATTATCCCTTGTTATTAACCCTAAATAAGTCACTGTAATGTAAAATATTATTTTGTGAACATCTTGTATACTTGAAAAATATAAACTAATGATATATGTTACAAATTATTATTTATTAATGTATTATGTATTATTATTATGTATTATGTTAATGTATTATGTATTATGTTAATGTATTATGTATTATGTTAATGTATTATGTATTATGTATTATGTTTATAACTAAACTTGTAAAATTTTTAACTAATAAAATTTTAATTTTTTGCATTATGTTTCAACTATAGGTAGCTGGTTTCAGTTGGTTATTCTTCATCTCAAAAATACTCGATATGTTCGACACAGTAAGTACAGTTAAATGGATAAAAAAAATGTGTTTTGGTTACTGTTTAACTACATGAAAGCTATTTTTGAGTATTTTAACTGTGAAACTTAAAATAGTGGAGAAACACGTTTCCCTAAAGTGGTCGTTTTTTTTAATGTTTGACACCATAACTTCAGCCATTAATTGGATTTTTATTTCCAAACAAATTATCAAATTTAAGTCTTCCTTTTTATCTAGTTTATTTCAGACAGCTTTAAAGACACTTCTTGCGTTTCAGTGAGCCTTTGTCGTTCTTTAGATCAGTTTAATTTATTATCTGCAGTATCTTCACATTACTCTCTTACGAGATCATTTCTAATTGTTTAGTATAGTTATCTCATAGAAAAGCAGATACTTAAGAATATGTAATTTTGTTTTAGTTCGATATCATATAAAAAGTTAATCTTTTTAGATAAAAAAAAAGTTTTAAAAATAAAAATTTTATAACTTGATGTGAATTATGCTTAATAATTTAAAGCCAACAAACAAATTATACAATTTTATTTACCCTAAATATAATTAATTGTGTAATTATATAACATGGTATAATAATTAAATATATAAGATTCAGTTAATGATAATTTAAGTTGCTATTATATCAGTAAGGGAAACCATACAATTGAAGTAAATTTTGACAATATTATCTTTTTAAATATTCACAAATCATGGAAATCATTTTAGTTAGAAATACAATCCCTTTTATTTTGATTTATTTCTTGTAACTGTCTGATAAATATTAAAAAAATAATTTTTGTGTTTAAATCTTGGGCAGTTTTTATATTTTACTTTACTTTTAATAGTTTTTTTAGTAACTATTTACTCCCTTCTAATATTGCTTCCAACTATAATCTATTATCTAGAAATCTTTTGCCGATTCTAAATAATTTCTTTTTGTAATTGACTTCTTGTTTTAGAGTACCCAAAATTAATTGTAAATATATTCTTTTTTTGTTTGGGGCTAAGACTTTCAAAATAAATAAATTATGAAATTAATATCATAGTAGACAATGAATATCTGTAAAATTAACTCATATAACGAACTGCAACAATGGTAAATACATTTAATTAGGTTTATTTCTAAGAAAAACTGCTCCATAAAAGATTTAAAAACGTAGACCTTTGCCAACCTTTTAGTTTAGATCAGATAAGTTCAAGTAAAAGAACTGTAACATACATCGCACTTCCATAATTTTTGTTTCGTTTTAGGTTCAGATAATTTATCTTTCTTGGAAGAACATACAATTAACTTGTACACCTTACATAACTTTATTACATATAACTGTAGTAGTTTAATTAAATAAACAAAATTATAAAAGTAAGTAGAGTTTATACAATTTATACTATAGTTAAATTTGTTTAATTTTCATAATAAGATGTATTAAATTATGACTACTTTACCATTATAATTGTATAGTGGTATTGCCGATACATTCAATGTATTGTGTTTGTGTGTTGTAGGTGTTTATAGTTCTACGAAAAAAGTCAGATCAGTTAAGTTTTCTTCATAGGTATCACCATGCAATTGCTGTTTTCTTTGTATGGATTGCTGTTGCCTTAGTGCCAGGTACGTTTTATTTAAAAAAATTGAAATAATCCATTTAAATATATTATATTACCAACTGATTGAAAAGTACTACAATACTCTCATAACTTTACATTCATCGAATGTAGTTTAAGGCGAGTATTTCTATTTTGCCAGAAAATTTGCTTTTGTAATAAATGAATTTCAATTACATTTTTTAATAATCGCATTCTGTTCCTTCTTAACTTGTTTGGTTGCTGTTTAATAAGGCCTACGTACTACGTAAATGTTGACAAATCGTATGTTGCAATTTTCTTTAGAATATGTTGACCAAACATTGGCAAACTTTTCCACATAAGGTGCTAAATTACCCATAATCTAATTTAAATATATATTAGTGTTTACGTATTTGTTAAGTTGTGCTTTTTAAATTAAAATTTTGGCACATTCTTGCTTCGCATAGAACTGTACAACTCATATGTAAAATGGTGAGGCATTTATAAATAATTATACAAAATAACACTACTATAAATAACGGAAAAGTATAAATAATATAGATTTAAAAAAATCGTTTAGTGAAAAATAGAATATAAAATTAATTGTAAGGAGAACTAAGTTTTTAAAATTTTGCAATACATTCTAAGAAAATCTTGTAAGAACAACCTATTAATTTAAACTAATAATATCAATAATAACAACGTGATACTGACACTAAGTAGCCTACAAGTTATTGAATTGCTGTCTTAATATAAGTATCTGTCACTACGCGAATTTACTATATTTTACGAAGTTTTCAGAATTTACATTTAAGGTCGGTTAGCTGAGAACAACTCTTAATGGATGTAAAGGATTAAGAAATTATCAAAACCAACTTTCATTGGCCATACATGTTTTCTAGGGGTTTTAAAAGTCGGGCTGAAAAGCGCTCTTCTCGGTTTTTTCACTTCTAAGTAACGTACATAAATATTAGTTTTGTATACACTTAAAGGACTAAGTTATTGACAATTAACTATACAGGCTGATCAACTCAAGATGGCCTCCATTGGGATCTCGGAAACTATAAAAGTTACAATAAACATTAAATGGGGGACCTTCCCTACTTTTTACCTTGCATTAAAAATACAATATTAAAATTTCCAAAAACTACACCAGTTTTCCAATATGGCGACCAACTTATTTTTTTCAAATATAAATTCCTATTTTTTATGTTGAATTTCAACTGAGAACACAAATTTAAGACATTTTTATTCTTTTTAATTTTTTCCTAAACCCAACCGTTTATAAGATACAACCTCTCAAACCTTTTCTATTTTATGTGATTTTTTTAATTGGGCCACATTGGGATCTCGGAAAGTATAATTTTTCAGCAAACTTTAAATGGGGAACCTTTCCTTGTTTTATTAGAAAGAAAAAAATATGTAGTTAAAATATGCCTAAATGGTCGCCATTTTCCAAAATAGGGGTCAACTTTGAAATTCCTTAGAGAAACTCTAATTTTTTATGACGGATTTGGTTTGTACATGAAATTTTAAGACGTTTTTATTCTTGCTGTTTTTTTATAAACTTAACCGTTTAACCGCTAGGAGCTCTGAAAGTTTCAGAACCTGTTATATCAACAATAATTATTAGAGGCATGTTTTACCATTTATTTGCAAACAATAAAATTTAAATCAAAGTGCTATATTTTGTACAATGGAATGTTAAAAAGCTGTTGCAATTTGACAAATAATACTTTATTTTATATAAAATGTAGTTAAATTACTGTTAAAAAATCGCTAGCACAACCACTGTGTATTGTGTAAGAATTTAAGTACGTTTTTTGTATAAAATAAAGTATTTGTCAAATTGCAACAGCTTTTTATCATTCCATTGTACAAAATATTGCACTTTGAGTTAAATTTTATTGTTTGCAAATAAATGGTAAAACATGCCTCTAATAATTGTTGAAATAAGAGTTAATGAAACTTTCAGCGCTCCTAGCGGTTTAAAAAAACACCAAGAATAAAAACGTCTTAAAATTGCATGTAAAATCCAAATTTGTAATAAAAATAGGGGTTTCTATAAAAAAATTCAAAGTAGACCGCCATGTTGGAAAATGGCGGCCATTTAGAAATATTTTAACTACATATTTTTTTAATTTCTCATAAAACAAGGAAAGGTTTGAGGTTGAGGTAGTTCTCATAAAACAACATTTAAAGTTTGCTGTAAAATTAATACTTTCTGAGATCCCAATGGTGGCCCATTTAAAAAATCACATAAAATAGAAAATGTTTGAGAGGATGTATCTCATAAACGATTGGGTTTAGGGGGAAATACAAAAGAATAATAATGTCCTTAATTGGTGTCCCCAATCGAAATTCAGCATAAAATAGGGGTTTTCATTTGAAAAATTTATGTTGGTCGCCAAATTGGAAAAATGGCGGAGTTTTTGGAAATTTGTATATTATATTTTTAATGCAAGAGAAAAAGTAGGGAAGGTCCCCCATTTAAAGTTTGTTGTAACTTTTATAGTTTCCGAGATCCCAATGGTGGCCATCTTGAGTTGATCTCCCAGTATATGTTAAAGTTTGATATACTTTTGAAATGTTTATGTATATCAGAAGATCCTAAACTTTAAAGTTTACTTTCTAGGTGGATCTCCTATTTTAGCTGGTACTGTAAATTCCTTCGTCCACGCAGTAATGTACTCATACTATTTGGCGACAATCATTAACCCGGAGTACAAAAAATATATCTGGTTGAAGAAATGCATCACTCGGTTACAGTTGGTAGGTAGCAAATAAAATAAATTGCAATCTGAAACACAATCTCTTAGTAAATCAAATAGGTTTAAAATCTTATACAATACTATTTCACAACATTACAAATTCGATTATCCAAATGATATTTTATAATTACGAATAAAAAAAAACTGCGACGGCTATATAATGGCGGAATAATATTCTACAAAGAAATATTTTCTTGTCATATGTTATAAAATATTGCAACTAAATATGAATTATATAAACTTATGTGTACAAAATTGTAAGTAACTTACAATTTGATTTTATAGTTTAGCTAAAATTAAAAGAAGATTTAAATTTAATGAATTCACAAGTTAATGAATTACAATTTTATTGTTCCATACATAATTTATTAGTTATTTGTAAAAAAGATTTAAAAAATCAACTGAATACATGGGAAATACAAATAAAAGAAGTCAATAGGTTTTTGTGTATTATATAAAGTAAGTTTTACAAACGCATGCGTGATAACTAAAGGCACCAATACATTAAATAAAATCCATGCTCAAAATATCTGTTAAAGATTTTACTGCCATAGATAGTTTTACATTTTCTGATAGATGCAGTCTTGATGATGCTGTTAGCCTGATGTAACTGTTTCTTTAATACCTTTATCATTATTGTTATATACACTCTTTGCTTAAATTCTCATTTGCACTATTCCTATTTGAATGTAGGCAATATTTCTCTTAGAATTTCAGTGTGAAATACTTTCGATAATATTAGGTTTCAGCATTTAAATTGTATACATTGACTAAGTCTGTATGAATTAAAACCCCTTCAATGAAAATATGTTTAATTAATACAATTTTCATTCTGAAAATCCCAAGTAGCCTATTCTCAATCAAGGGCAAATATTATTTAAATATGATCGCTAATAATGTTATACCAGACCTGCAAGTCCATGGTCTTCAGAAAAGGTCTGTGTGATGGACCACTTAAACAAGCTTATAATCAGGAAAAATCATTATTCACATGAAATTGTGGAAACCGTTAAATTGGAAGTAAGTGTGGGGTATCTAGGAATTGGAAATCTTTTGAAGTAAAACCTATAAATTGCTGGCTCTGTTGTTATCTAAATTATGTAGTGTATGGCTTAAAAAAAACTCATTCCCTCTAATTTCTAAGAGGGGTACAATTATTTAACTTACAAAATAGGAACCTTTTTTCTCCCACCAATAATTTTCTAGTTTTAATGTTGTATCGGTATATAACGTTCAACTGCCCTATACAGACTATTTGGTTATTTACCATATAAATATTACATACAAGTTATTTTAGATAATTTAAAGTTTTTTAAACAACAAACCATTTTAATATTATTACTCTTCGCTTTACCTCTTGAAGTTTCATTTGACATAAAACTTAAAAATCTAAATAAATTGTAGAATGTTTAAACAAATCTTTAAACAATTAAAGGCATTTAAAAATCGTAAAACTCCATTTATTTCACCTTTAAAACCTAAACGTGTCTTATAAATTAATACGATGTTTTTACTGTATATTAGATTGTTGATTCACAATCTAACACTACTTAAATGTACAATTTCGTTAATATTTGAAATAAAACTGTTCCATTTTGCAACCATACAAAAATGTTATCTTTTCTGTACACTTTAGGTGAAGTGTTATAAATTAGTACTAGCGTCGTAAAATCTCTATTATGTTTGCAGTGATTTTCTTAAACTTTTTCCATTAATTGTGTATACAAAATATAATAGGCCTACATGATGTTTTGTCTCATCTTGGACCATTCATTAAAGTATGTTAATATTTTAACACAGACGTTTCCTTCAGATTTATACTTTCTAGTAAATTTGTCATTACCGTCTTAGCATTTGATTTAAAATTATAGTAGATACATAATTCCAATATTTAATATTATGCATTTAGTATACATGAGTCTGAATGTACCATCATAAAAGTAGGATCACAAAAATTGTTCTACAATAAAATTTGTAAAGTAGAATTACTGCATTTTGATATATTGAGTCAACCACAAACGTGTAAATATGTTATCTACCTAGAATAATATGAATTAATTAACAAGATGTGAAATATTGCAGTGACCTATTCCATGTACTGTATTTAAATATTTTGTTTTTAATGTAATGAATGCAAGTTTAGTTTACATTTTAAGCTCCGGTAAGTCAACGTCCTGTATTTCAAATAGTGTGAATTTAGCTGATTATCAAAATAAATAATAATATAAATAATGATGAAGATGTAAGTTAATACAAATTATTTATGTATACTTTTCAGGCTCAATTTTTGTTTTTGGGAATTTTATGCTGTCTAGGTTTGTACTACACTGACAATACATTGATGCGGAATTTGGGCTACTTTTCTATAACTCAACTAGTTTTATTCTTTTTCTTATTCAACAAGTTCTATCAGATAAGATACCAGACAAAGAAAATAGATATAAATAAACGGAGTTAAATTATGCAAAATTTGAGTAAAAAATTAAACATTTTTGATTCAAACTAAATTTAATGTTAAAATACGAAAAGTATTGATGTAAATGTATGGAAAACACATTGATATAATAAGATGTAACAAATAAATAAAAATATAATTCATAACGTATATTCCATTTATTTATTATTCTTATGTCTCATTTATTCCATTTCTTGCATTATTTTAGTTAATTTCATGATTGCATGTACACCGCATACTAATATAATTATTTATTCATAGTTATTTACACATTTTTGATTAAACGTATACATAATAATAATGTTATTTAAAATGTTTCGTTGTATTCGGATACTTTTTACTATAAACAAAATATAAAATGTTACTCCTAATCTTAAGTTCATATGTATAATATTAAATTTGTGTAAATGGATTACAAAATAATCAGCCATCTTTCCTGTATCTAATCTGTTAATGTCCATATATATGTTTTTATTTAATTTGCAATTAAATTTCCTCCATTTCATTGTCAATATTTAGCTTTCGTTAACAAATCTTTAACTAATACTAAGACATTGTAGTAATGTATTAATTTAATTATTTTCATAGCAAATTATATGTATATAGTAAACTTAGTTTCACAATACATTTAATGCAATTTAAAAAGTACATTATTAAATAGGAAACAAATTAGAATTGAAATAAAAGATAACATAAAACAATACCACTGTAACACTGCAAACATTAAAAAAAAAAAAAACATCAATAAAGCATTGAATGATATTTTAATTTAAAAAGTTGTACTTTATTAAATAGGGAACAAATTAATATAAAACGAATTAAACTTGAAATGAAGTATAACATAAAATAATAACTTTGTAAAACTGCAAAATAAAAAACAACTACAAAGCATTAAATGATATCCTACTTAAATGTTTCAATGTATCGTAACAACTAAAACTCATGTATTAATTTTATAACAAAATTGATTTTCCATTTGGACAATATCCTCTATATTAGCAGTATGCTACTTTTGAATCTTCATTTGATCTTTCTGAATAGTTATCTAAAGGAAAATTAATGATATAGAAAATGATATAAATTATAAAACGGTGTATTAATCAAGTAAAATTATCTTTATTAAAAAATAAATAAACGTAGTTGTAATGTTGTTTATACAGGACCATGCAACATATTTCGTCCTGCGATCTTCCAGACAGCCAAAAAGTTTTACTGTAAAAATTATTTGTTTCTGAAATTTTGGTTTAGGTCACATTTTTGGTATTCATGAATCCAACCCGTTCGTAAAAATGGATTCGGGAATTTTGATATTGCAGGTGGATGGATTTATTTGTTTATGTAATCTTAAATATACATAATATTTCTTATCTTAAAATTAAATAAACTTTACCATGCAGAAAGATTAATATCAAGTTTTATTCAAGAAATCTAAGTACTTTGTTTGCAGAACAAAGTCAACAGATAAAGCAGGTAGTTTGGTGACAGTTGTTGCAAAAAGTTGGAGGACTTTTAACGTTAATAACCAGTCCTGCCTACAAACTGTACATTTACTGTATTGTAATGTTTTGGGCATTACAACACATTTATGTGTTAATAATATAATGTATTGCACCAAACAGTTTTATCGTTTTTGTATTTATAATTCAATCTCCTGACGTTCATCTGAATCCGTTAGATGTACAACTTCGAATAACTTTAATTATAGGTTAAATAATATTGTTTACGTCAAATAATCTACCCACACATAACACCATCATGACTCAGGTAATTATGTCGCAAACACAAAAGGTTAGAATATGGGTTCATAGGTTCAATACTCATCCTATTTGTTTTATTAAACAAATAGTAGAAATTTGTTTTATTGTTATTAGGAAAATATACAAACAATAATATTTTTTTATTTGTATTAAAGTGTAAAATTTGTTTTGTTTGGTTTCTCATAATTTGTCAATTCATTTTATTTTGTTTAAGTTACAAGAAAGTAAAGTTCATTTAAGTTATAAATGTAAATGACCTCCTATTCATTTCATATCTTTATTGTAATACAATTATATTTTTTATAAATAATTTACAAAGATTTGAATTATACATTTATGAATACATCATTGATTCATAGTTCATTAATTCCTTCCATAATTCTTAATGACGTAGTTAAGGTGCTAAGGCTCAACAGTTAACATTAATTTTTTCTTGCCTCCAGTGATAGGCTTTAACATCCTAATTTCCGTTATTCAACATATTAATAATTTTTTTAATAATTTACTGTCAACATTTTTAAATGTGTTATTTGGTTAGGTTTTTTTATTTTTTATTCAATCGATAAAAATTTATGTCTAATATACATAAGTTATTATGTAAACAAATATGAAAAGTTAAAATGAAATTATACATCTTCGGTTAGAAATGTTGATTTAAAAAAAAAATAATAACATGTCTATTATTTAAAGGAAGGGAAGGGAATTTTTTATCTAAGGGCAGTTATTTACCGACAGGGGAACCTTAATTCAAATTACTATACAATTTTAAAAATCACACACTCTACCAACATAATCCCAAATTATTCTTCTGGAAAACTATGGCTTGTGATTAATTAAATTAAAGCCTAAACTTAAAATCGACGAAATTCTTTGTTATGCTAAGTATGGGCTCACTTATTCTTTCAATATGCATTTTTTTAAAACCTTTGTTCTAATATAAAATACCATACAGTCGGAAACAGATATCCAAATTTATTTCTAGAGAACGTTATTCATTTTTAATTCGAACTTGTATTTTACAAGTTTTCTCCCACCCAGCCAAATAATAATAAAATCAAAATTGCTTACGTATTTAAAATAACAATATTATTTCGTTAACTATTTTGTAGAATTTTATAAAGATTGGTTATTTCACTATAAAAATGATATTTTACTTCAAATTTGAAGGAAGGGGTGGTTACTACGGTTCTTGTTGTTCTCTTAGTTATTTTAAAGAGTAGACAATGTTTTTATTTATAGGGCTCAGAAGCAGTGCGTTCGAAAGACGGGTGATGGAAGAAGATTTCAAATAAAAATGTTCACGCAATTAGATTTCTTGCTATAGGGTCATTTAAAAACTGTTATATAGAAATCTCCTGCTAATCTATCTGACATGAGAAATCTAATAATTTAATACAAGTAAATTGGGAAACATTTAAAAAACCAAAGTAAAATATTTCAGAGCACTCTGTTGTTTAGAAAAAAATTGTGCACGTATTGAACACATATTGTGAATTTTTGTGTCACTACTATTTTCTGATTTTGTCTGTATGGTTGTTGTAGTGCAACATAAACCAAACTATATTACTTTCCTTAATTTTTGAATCTTAGTTTTCATTTTGTTGAAACTTCCATATCTAACTATTAACTTAATTACTATGTTTATACTACCAAAAATAATGTATTGAGTTTGTCAGAAAAAGTATAACAATTTTATGTTTGGTAAATGTAAGCTTACTTAGTGCTGTTATCTAAGTCTATAATAATTTCATTGTCCTACCAATATATATATTTTAAATTGTATACCACAGTTTACGATATAATATTTTTGACTGTATGAAAGAATAAGTTAAGCTTTTTTTAATACAGAAATGTATGTTTTATAAATAGTGTTCATTTAATATTTCACAAGCCATATGTGTTCATGAAACATGTTTGACATTTGGTGATAGAAGTACGGATGGGAAGAATTTTGCAAATAGGTTTCTAAGGTTCTGTTTAAAGATAACCTTCAAACAAGACGTTATATGAAATAGCAATACGTAAACATTATTCAGTGGCTATTTCGTCTATCAGCTAGAACTTCTAACTCGTTGAAAAACGAGAAAACACTATTATTCTGATCTTAATAAATAAATTGGCAAGATAAAGAAATTTCATCTAATTCACTAATATATCGCACAAAACACAAGACGTCTTTTAGCCGAGTTATTTTAATCTTGTTCACATCAGGACGAAATATAATAAACTTTTAACCAACGACAAGCTATATAAGCTGCGCTACGTCATTGTTAGGATCACTTTTAGGAAATTCGTTTTCTGTAGTCATGATTGTAAAGTAAATTGGTGAACTAACACCTTTGAGAATGTAGATCATGTTATATTTCAATTACCGTTCGTTTATTGCATTGTTTCTATATTATAGCGTAACAAGTGTCTGCATTCACAAAAGAGAGTTACATAAAATTTAAATGAAATTGTTTACTATGCAAATACAACTTTCTAAACTAGGTACATGTGCATTATTTGTACATTATTGTACTAACGGGGGAGTAAAATATAATATTAACTAACGTTTATAACAACTAAAAGTATTTGAATTAAACGTATATGTTTTTTTAGATTCTAATCAGAATATCAAGAAGTCGGGAAATTTATTTATAGATACATGCCGTTAAAAACTTTTAATTAGAAGTTTACAGTGGTTTTATTTGTATTGGCTTACTGAGTTGCAAAATTACAAACTACAGTCAAGGCCAAAAAACATTAACTAAACAAACTTGATTCACTGTACAGGCTATTATAAATAGAGTGAATTAAATTAAGAACTTCAGACGATGGATAAATTCATGGCCTATTCACGGTATAAGCCCCAAATTAGATATTTTTTAAAGAAAATTTGAAAGTAATCTGTCCAAAATTTATTTGATAAAATTTTAAATAAAAATCTTAAGCAGTTGTAAAGAGAAATGTATTAAATGCTGATAAATTTGATAAAGAATAAGAAATAATAAGTAATAATGGAAACACTGTATTTACTGCAGCAACGAAAGAAAATCCGATTCCTTGAGCATTCTCGGAGAGAGTGAAAAATTACTGGTTCTACAGAGTTTAGTGTAACTGCTTATTGTGTGGTTCATGAGTGGAGTTTTTTAATTGCCCTGTCAAAACATGAAAGACGCGTTTAACATGGTTTAAAGTAAAAGTTAATACTTTATTTGTAATTATTAAAGGATTCAAAATAGAAACATATACACGTGTGGTAATAATAACTGACTTGGAATAACACAAAAAGTATGTCATGTTAGAACAACCTCTTAGATGCTCTGTTGAATTAAAATGTTTATAATTAGAAGAATTAATAAAACGAAATTAAATATATCGGAGGACCACATAAGTGTTAAAAACCCTTGGGATAATATGAAGTTATTGGTTAAATTCATATTCTTGTATTAAGAAAAATTATAACTATTTGTTATAATGTTAACTACTGTGCATTATTTGGAGTCGTGGCTCCTTTAAACTAAAGTAAGAGCCAGCAAGCGTGAGCAAGGAATCTCAAACCCACTGATCCACTGTTAAAAATTATTGTCACGAATACGAAGCCAGCTTATTTGACCACAATAAAAGTTTTCAGTAAATTTAGGTGTGTCACAAAACATTTGTAACAAAAATTATCATGTCAATCTTAGTTGCGTTTAAAATTAGGGACATGAAAAGATATATGAATAATGAATTATCATAAATTAAGTATTTAAAGAGACAGGCAGAGGCTTTATAACCTTCCAACTGTGTTTAGAAATTCCAAAGAAACTATGTATCTTTCAGTATTTTAGTGTCACATATGGTTACTATGACATGCATCATAAAATAACTTTATAACATGTTCACAGGCCGTTAAAATGGTCAAAACTGTTATGTTTTAAATTGAAACTTCAGAATATAACGATACTTAATTAACATACATGTTTAACAGATAATACTTTATTACTACATTTCTTAAGAATATAGTTTATGTAGTCACTATCTAAAAACTCTCTCGCTTTAATAATATTAATACTTTCATTGGAATATATGTATCCCGATGGGAAAATGGTATATAAATTATAGTAGTTGCTTTGAAATTATCAATAACTATAAAAACATTTAATTAGCAAGAAGAGATTTTATAACAAAGCAGTAAATAAAATCATGAGATAACAGAAAGTTTGTTTTAAATGTACCAGAAAATTTGGAAAATACTCATATGGAAAAATAATGTAAACTTTGTTTTTAATAGAATAATGTTTATTTTTAATTACCTATGATTTATATCATAAGTAACTTGTTTTAATTGCTTTTAAAGGCTTTTAAATTATATGGACATTTTTATTACTCTGTGTTTTAATTTGTTTAAATGGGGCTTACATTATATGAGACGTATTTAGTTCATGATTAGTAAGCTTTAATAATACAGTAATTAAATTGGTATGGATACAACGAATAATATACAGCATATTAAAAAATATAAAATTAAAGACCATAAATGAAAATTCATTTGAAAAGGGTATTGCATTAGTATGTTCCTAAAGTAAATGTCTTAATTAATACTGGTAATATTCGTACAAAAATAAGAAATAAAAATAAATATTTAAATTTGAGTGTCCAGACATGGTCTAGGTTATACACAGTACTTAAGTTTAAGGGTCCATTTACAGGATATTCATGTTTATAAACTAATAAATCGCTTAAACAATTTTTTACTTAAAATTAAAATACTTAAGTAGTAAATTTTAATGCTGTTTTAGTCGACATGTTATGGTTTACTCTAATATAATCTATGCTATAAAGATGTATTAAAGCTTAAAGATGTTGAAATATGAGCGTAGAAATATGGCAAATGCAATAGTTAAGGTTTATCAGGTTTTCTATGGCATCGAATATTTTCTTGTACCCTCAGGGTTTAGAGGATGATTTCTGTCAGAATTAACTTTTCAATTCCCCAGCTATCGTACATTTACCCTGGAGACCGAATGTTAACATCTCTTCTGTAAGGTTATTTGAAGGTTAAGCTTTCATCATGTCAGGTTGTTTCCTTTTATAGTGCTTTCGCCATCAGAGATGTTTGAAAGGTCTTAATTTGGGTTCTCCCAAAGATTCGGTTTTCGAATCAATATTTAATTTACTTGAGAAGTGACTGAAGCCACTTAGTTGAAATAAACTCAGAGATGTTTTGATATTGTATTAAAAGTATAATTAATATTAAAACATTTTACATAGCTATTAATTTACCAATTTAATAACATTAAGAATTTTAATTGACTTGGCATAGAAATACTTAGAAATACAAATTGTTCTTAAGAAACTGTAAACATTATTCAATATACAATTTCCTAATATTTAACATATAATTGTCTCTTTCTCTAAATTTGACTTAGTGATAAGTTACAGAACTTAATAAACTAACTTCGAACAAATATTTTGATCATTAATTATTAAATGTAATGTTTAATGTTGCCAGTGGAAACTGTACTAATTAATTACTATACAGTCTCCTTAATATTATATATAAAAAATGTTCTTTATTAAAATTGGCAAATAACAAACATAGTGAATATTTAAAATGGGAAGTTTGTTAATTAAGTTAACATATATGATCTTTTTTTTAAAGTCTTATTTATTATTTGGCTATGATAACGTTACAATAAATG
Source organism: Philaenus spumarius (assembly GCA_018207615.1). NCBI lineage: Eukaryota > Metazoa > Arthropoda > Insecta > Hemiptera > Aphrophoridae > Philaenus > Philaenus spumarius. Next base: position 291,861 of record JAGFPH010000549.1, read on the forward strand.
GTTTAACCTCGAGATCTGATGAGATTTGTAATTTACTTACGTTTTTATTTGACGTCTAGCTATTTCACATTTACTTTAATTTGGCTTGAAACATGCCCTTTATTAGTTTTTGTATTATACTTTTAATTTATTGATTTTAAATTTTATTTATTTAACTTTTTTGACTTATGATTCACTTCAGAATTTATCCTATCTTCACTGTCTTGAGGTTCCTTCATTGTTTTGCCATTTTTATGTAGACTGTCGTAATTTGATAAATTAATTATTGAATATTATTTTATTTAGACATGATTGAAAATGGTTATCTTGATTACTGATATTAAGTTATTGAATTATTATAGCGTATTAAACATTTTTACTTTGGTGATTGAAAAGTGAAAAACTGACAAAATTAAGTTGAAAAGGTTTTTGATGTTGATGGCTTATGCAGTTATGCAGTACGGACCTCACGTAGAAGACTCCTGTTTTCGACTTCATCTCCCCATCTCCCTTCTGCTTTTATCAGCTTATTTTGAAAACTCGTGTTCTTATTGTGTCTATATTCTTATAAATTTGAACTACCGCTTATGTTTACCTTTCTCATACAGTTTGCAACGTTTGCATTTCCTTGTGAATAGTAACTCATAATTCTCTACGTTTATTATTATAATGAATTGTTTTTTCCACGTAAGCCAACTGTTTTCACACAATGTCTGGGAAATGTATTATAGTACGAGTGTTTCTAGCATAGATTCTAACCTTATTAAACAAAGTGGCCTTCAGAGCAAAGATTTTCTAATATCAATGACCTTTGTTAAATGTTCTATTACATTCATTGTGTTTTGTTAATATTACTATTTAGTCTGTTGGAATATTGGCATTCAGCAATATATATCGGCAATGTGAAAAATAAATAAAATAGATATTAAGTGTGACCAAAGTTGGTACTTGGTGAAATTCCATAATAAGGTTAAAATAAAACTTAGAACAAATTTCACAAAAACAACCATTTTAATTGTTACAGCTGTTTGTTGTTAATCATCTTCAGACAAAACTAATGTGTAAAATGGAGCTTACTGTTACTTAAGGAACACACTTTTAACTTTCTTAACAACTTATATGTATCTATGAGGCTACAGATTGTTTTCAAAAAACACTTTAAACCTATTTGAAACACATTTTTTATAAAATTTATGCGGCTTCAATACTGTGGGCAGAGTATTGAGCAAGAAACAATGTGCTGCATATGCACACAATTATGCCTAAACTGATCTTAAATATAATCTTGTATTTCAGTGCCATATATAATCTCACTAAGTTTTCTACCTATTGCCATTAAATAGTACATAAACTAAAATAGAAAATGCAAAGTCATAACTAACAGTTGAACAGTAGCCTGTGAATGCGAACCATTAAAAGATTGTACCTAAAGTACCTCAAAAAGGACAATGTGATTTTTTACAATATGTTTATATTATATTCCTAATATCTTGTAAGTTTACGTAAAAGAACAAAAAAAAAACATCAAACAATATTTGACTTATTGTTTTATTATGAAGTAGAAACAAAGTACATGGAACATTTTTGTTACCTGAATTGTTGTTGTTGGACACTTTATTAAAAACAACAAAACATTAAAACAATATTTCATATTTTATTGTATTATGAAGTAGAAACAAGGTACAAGAGAAATGTTTGTTACCTGAATTGATGTAGTTGGACACATTATAAGCAGCAATAAAAAAGTTCCTCCTGAGTGATATGGTGCCAGTGACATAATGTCGCACTGTTACACAGTGATTCTTGTTACAAGTGTCACCATGTATAGTGTTTCAGTAGTAATTTATGACGTAACTTCTCTGCCAACTTCTGTTAAATTCCATTTATTTTATAAACGGATGATATTTAGAGGTAGAGTATGATATGTTTTTTTTAATAATTGGAAATATAGAGTTTATTTTATCAAACATAGATTACAGAAGTGTAATCATGTCTGCTCTTTACCATTGATAAACATTTGTTTAATCGGTAGTATTTAATTTCTATAAACTCTCCACTAAAACCTTTTTTATAGATGTTTCATTTAATAAATAGCAATAATTTATGATCTTAAGTCCGTATGAATGTATTAATATAGTTTCAACGATTAATATGTTTAATTTGTAATACTGATCTAAGCGTGTAATCAAACCTCTTAAAACCAGTAACCGGAAAATAAACATCGGAAATATCAGTGAGAAAATTTAAATTTGAATCTATTTTCTGTCCATGTTGTATTTAGTATAGAATTACTCCAAGTGTATATTTATTATAGTTTAAAGTTATATATAGGTACAAGTTTAAACTACAAGAACGAAATGTACTCAACAATGTTGTTGTATTTAAAAACGTGTAAATCAATATTTTGTATCAACGTGTTTGTTAATATTAAAATAATTAGTAATTAATAAACAATAAATAAATAAAATAATACATTTAGGCAAATTATGGTTTTATTACAAATTTTAGATCTCATACTTTGAAAGGTTATTATTAAACTAGTTCACAGTAACATCATGAGGAATGTAAAAGCTTGGCATGGTCAGTTGTAAGTACACCAATAAATGCATCTAGTAAAAAAAATACTTAAAACAAAAAATCTTTCAGGTTTTGTATTTAGGAATAAAACATAACATACTGATCCAAAATTTGGAAGTGATCAAAATGTTTTAAATCAAAGCATACTCAAGCAAGCATTTCGGTTGTACAACGTATACTCTTGTTTTTTATTCGGCAGTTATCAACCTTGAAAAACACCATAATATTGCCATTCAGTTAATTCACATATAAGAGATTTTGCATTTCATAATAACTCAATCTTTTTATGTACTTTAAAATGTGTTCAATCTTGACATAGCCTTCTAGTTTCTATATTGCTTAAAATTAACAGCACAAGCAGTAAATCTAGCCTAAATGGGCGTACAGGATTTAATAAAATCAAACAACCTTAAATACACCAAAGTGTCTCTAACATCCGCAAAGTATTAGGTTTCAATATATGTTTTTGATTTACTGCAATAAAAATATGATATCTGAATTTTATTGTTCTCCTTATCACTAAATATAATGTCTATGTCTCTTTTTATATTAGACTACGTAAAATTATGTAATGGCAAAAAAAATAATTCTTGTTTAATAAAACATTTAAAGTAATTGTATTCTGTGTATATAAAAGAATAAGCCCTGGCTGACTAACTGATTCATAATTAACATAGTCTACAGCCAAAACTATGATAACTAGAAACGTAAAATGCTCAGAGTACCTTCAATCCATTATGTAGAGGTGTACTGTCAATGAAAAATGTTGATTTTAAGGGTTGAAAATAGTTCAAATATGGGATTCACTCCCATTCCTATAATAGATAAAACAGCAGATTTTAATTAAAATCTTTGCAAACAAATTCTAGGTGTTGTCTATACTGAATCAAAACACGTTTCTTGAATGCAGTTACATTTCGTATAATATATCTCCTAAGAAACAACTTTGTTGTAAAACTAACCCGCCAAAAAAACCCTCAGCCGCAAAAAGGGTTGATATCCGTTTTGCCCGCCAAAGTAGAATGGTTTATACTTAGCACCTCGCTCTTGGATGTGCATATAGAAACTTAACCCTACCCTAACCATCCCCACTTATGCGTTTCCATTTCCCTGCCTCCTTCCCCCACAACCCCCTACAACCATCACTTTATCCACGGTTTCATTTAAGTTTCCTCTGTTTTCCTTGCATTGTGTGTTTCCAGTGCCCTGTTTCCTTCTACCAACCCCCTTTCACCCATTCTTTGTCATTGGTTTCATTTAAAACTTGCTCTGTTTCGCTTCTTTCAACGCTGTTGGCGGGAGTTTTGTTGCTAAGATGATATAATGGCTCATTGAATTTAACTTTAAATTATCACCACTATATGATACATTTCTTTGAAGCCTTGCAAAAAAGTCTCGCCAACAGCGTTGAAAGAAGCGAAAATCTCTCAGCAGATGAAACAGAGCAAGTTTTAAATGAAACCAATGACAAAGAATGGGTGAAAGGGGGTTGGTAGAAGGAAACAGGGCACTGGAAACACACAATGCAAGGAAAACAGAGGAAACTTAAATGAAACCGTGGATAAAGTGATGGTTGTAGGGGGTTGTGGGGGAAGGAGGCAGGGAAATGGAAACGCATAAGTGGGGATGGTTAGGGTAGGGTTAAGTTTCTATATGCACATCCAAGAGCGAGGTGCTAAGTACCAACCATTCTACTTTTGCGGACAAAACGGATATCAACCCTTTTTGCGGCTGAAGGTTTTTTTGGCGGGCTAGTTTTTACAACAAAGTTGTTTTTTAGGAGATATCACATATTTTTGCATTGATAGTTTTATGGTGGTTTCTGATACCATTCCCTATCCAATGAAGTTCAATTAAAAGGTTGGATTTACAAAATCTTGGTAGGACAGCATAATTCTGAATCGTTGTATCAAGTAAAACGTGTGACACCGTCTCTTAATATGGATATTAATTACATTTTGAACCAACTAATCTGTCATAATCGCATCATTAGACTCAAACTAATCTTAAAAAAGACTTTTCAGTTCATTTCAAGTTGCGGTTAGTAAGATATGGGAAACAATAAATTTCAAGTATTGTATAGAGTAGTGTTCCATAGCTTCCCGTTTTTGAAGTGAAACTTTTATATCATCGTAGTGAAAAAATTTAATATGGTTAAGAATATAATTTATTGTTACATAATATAATCTAACTTTTGGTTTCTCAGTATCAGTTACTGTAAATTATCAATTACCGTGTATTATCCAATAGGCTTGCTATTAAATTCTAATATGTCCTACTTATTTTTAAATAGGATTTTTAGACATGATGGTTTTTTTTAAAATTCTTTAACGCAAAATTTTATTGGTTTGTGTGTGTTGAAACATGTGTTGGTTCAGTTTAGGCAAACCTTATTAGTCCGGTCAATTTAGACATTCGGTGCTACATAAATTCCCACCAAGCTGAAAATCAGTAAGATTGTTTAAAATATAATTAAAAATAAAATTTGAAAGTTCCCCATCTTTCCCCTGTATGGAAAAAAGTTTATTCAAGGTCAAAGGTCAAAAAAATTAGTTTTTCGCGATTTTCAGCAAACCGGTAAGTTTTATCATAAAAATACTTCAGAGGAAGGAAAATTGTAGAGCATAAAATTATCTACAAAAAATGTATCAATACTTTTTTTCCTACGAGCCACCGTTTTTGAGATATAACGATTCAAAAAGTTGTAAAAGTTGTAATCGTCATAATATGCACACGTTTCCACGCCACCTATGAGGTAGTGTACTAAGCGCGTTTTTTTGACGTGGTTTACCTAGTAGGCCTATTCCACGGGTCTGTTGTGATCCTGTTTAATTTGAAACTATTCAAAATAATGTATATTAGCAGAGATTGAAAAGATAAAAGCAATTTAAGTTAAAAAAAGTAGTGAAATTTAATCATCCGAGTCGTAACTTTTAAATTCTTCTTCTTGTTCTTCTTCTTGATGTTCTTGTTATTGTTCGTCTTGTTCTTCTTCTTCTTGTTCTTGTTATTCTTCATTTTTATCCTGAGTACATGTAAGTTGCGTTAATAGCGATGTATCGCATGTCGCCTCGTAGGAATCAAACGGATCCTCCACTGTTGGTGATTCAATATTAGAGCACGACCTGCCTTGACAATGTGTACATGCCAGAGAACAAAACAGTCCGACTTTTTTGCAACCACATTTAGCACTGCACCCCTTTTTGCAGTTGCAAAACATTGTGTTCAGAAGTTTTTCCGGCGCAGGTGGAAGTAAAGTTTGGACTGGTTCTAATGAATTGTTGACCAACTTCCAACCCCAGTCTGTAGGGTCTAGCTGATAACCAAGCCACACTTGAACTTGGTAATATACCCGAAAAAGATGTTGATGAGTAGCCACTGAGGTTGGAGGAAGACAAGCTAATTATTGTACTTGTTTTTTACTTTTTGTATTTCTAACGAAACATGCAGATCTATACTTATCTAAGCAGGTAGTTTTTTTTAGGAGCTCCGTACATAGAAAGAAGAAAGCGAATGCCGTTAGTGATAATTTCTTGTCGAGTTGAATTACTATTTTTAAAAACTTCAGCACATTGAACTAAATTTTGTTTTTCAAACATTCTGAAAACTGTTATTTTACCCCTTCTGTAAAATGCAGATGTTGTATCACAGCCAGTTATTTCGTGTAAAAATAGTACATGATTTTGACACTTTGCAAAAGTAGATAAATTTTTTGATGAATATATTTCCGTTTGATGTTGAGCTTTTCCTGGTTTTAAGAAGAAAATAGTTTTTCAGTTGGAGTTCGAGCAGTGAGTAATACGAGTAAGTCTACATCTTCACTCATGCATATTATGACGATTACAATTTTTACAACTTTTTGAATCGTTATATCTCAAAAACGGTGGCTTGTAGAAAAAAAGTATTGATACATTTTTTGTAGATAATTTTATGATCTACAATTTTTCTCTGAAGTATTTTATGATAAAACTTACCGTTTTGATGAAAATCGCGAAAAACTCATTTTTTTGACCTTTGACCTTGAATAAAAATTTTTCCATACAGGGGAAAGATGGGGAACTTTCAAATTTTATTTTTAATCATATTTTTAACAATCTTACTGATTTTCAGCTTGGTGGGAATTTATGTAGCTTTACTCTTATTTTTTGGTCTAAATTGACCGGACTATTATATATTGTTTTGTACTAGCTAGGCATCCGAATCATCTGTTTTATTTATTTTATTCAATTCGTTGCTATGGTAATGAATGTAAATACATTCAAGAAAAATATGACTAGGATTAACCTAAAATTATATTTAACTTATTTTTCCTGCCTTAACGGCAACATACACACATAATTTATGTTTTTGAGTACATCTTTTGCATAACACGTTTTGAATTGTATAAGATTCATCTTTAAATTGTCGTAATGAAATTACCTTCAAAATTGTCTTCAGTCCTGTGAATGTAGCA
>JAGFPH010000549.1:298879-314701 GCA_018207615.1 Philaenus spumarius
TAAGAAATTGGTTAGCCTATGAATTTGTCTCTCTGTTCCTTCAAACATATGCACTATGGGTGATATGATGCATATTTATTAGCATTACAGCTGTTAGACACTATGGGTTTAACGCTTAACTTAAAACTGTGTTTTTTTTCCGACTAAACTTACAAATATTTAAATAAAATTGTTTTGATCAAAATGAGTTCTAGCGTATGTTACTCATGAATAGTGTAGTTTTGAATAAAAAAAAAATTAATTTGGTTTAGTAGTCCCTTGAGGGAGGGTGTAGGGGGTGGGTGTGACAAAATGCACAAAAGACACCTCCTTGGAGCCTAACGAATCTATGGTCAAAATTTCAGCTCGATCCGTTAAGTCTACGAGGCTGTAGCCCTGTCAAAGAACGAGAAGGAGAAGGAGATTGAGAAAAACGTAAAAAAGTCGATTTTTAAACTTCTATAGCTCTGACACCTGATGGTCCCAAGAGTTGAAATTTGTTATACGTCCTCACGGGCCACTCGAGAATGAGTCTATGAAAAATCAACCCTCAATGACTCCATGGGGCTGAGCTACGGGTGGGTGAAACCCCTACTTGTGTTGTCGTGTAAACAGTGTCTTGATCACTTTTTCGAGTTTTCGCTTTTTATGGCGGGCGGGACGTTCTCGCGTCCCTAGATTAACTTACTTGGAAAATGTATAGTCAGATAATTATTCTTCACAACCTGTGAGAACAGGTTGCATTTGCATTTGCTTCGCTGCTATTCGTTTATGGCGTTATAGAGCAATTTTTAAAAAACAAATAGAATTTAGATACGTTTAATTTAACACTTTAGAAACTTTAATGTAAAATAATAAACAGTCTCCTCAAATGTTTATAAAATTTAATGACATATTTTTCATTGATAGTATTTTAACTAAAAATTAAAGGTATTTCAGGAATCAGATCGATATTTTACAACATACGTTTGCAGTTGGAAGGTTACAAGTTTTAAATAATTTGTATTGGATTAAAATATAATGTAAATGATAAATTAAATTAAAATATAAAGGTTTAACTCTATTTAATTAGTTTTAGAAGACATTCAACGATACCATACGTAATAAGGTAACACGCATTCACTGACTCTTTTCAAATTGTGCCGTAGATTTTTGTTTAGAATTTCTTAGGATATAAATTTCTAAAAGCATGTTAGTTGACATCTTAGTGCAAAATCGATATAGCATTACTATTGCTTAAATTTTTCGTTAGGCGTAGTACTTATTTAACATATTTATAATGTGAACTATAACTAAAAATAAACGATTCAGATATTATTTTGGAGTAGCAAACAAATATCTTTCTACATATCACGCATATCACGTCTATCTTTCTAGACTACAGATTATTGTACTTTAATTTATAAAGTTAAAGTAGGCCTAACTTAATTTATTTTATATATGTTTACCTTTCTCTGTAAAATTTCATATTTCTGTTTAACACCACGCGAATATGAACAGTTAAATGTATATCCTAAAATGTATTTATTTGGTGCACTTTCCGTTTTTATTATCAACTGAAAAACTGTTTTTGTGTATGTATTTACTAAACATGTATAATTTGTGTCCATATAAGTATACATTAAAAGTGGGTACGTATTTTAAAAATAAACTAATTTTAATAGGAAACACAGAGACAGAATTATGACGTCTCGATTGGGTGAAGTTTTTACGTGTTAAGCTACTCAACTTCTAGCACCGGACTCATATTCTCTACTACCTTTGTAAGTTTCGGAAGTGTAAGGATAGTCCCATTTAAGGCTTCGGTTAAATGGTTAAGTTAGTGGAATCAATATTTAGTGGTTTGGTTTAATAAATTTATAAAACTAAAAACGCACAAGACACTCTTTGCAGCACCGAACTTATAGCTGAACTAGTGGAAGGAGATAAACTCAGGAGAGCCCCAAGCCTTTTCAGGCGTCTGCTTCAGGTAATAATTGCTAACTTCTTCTACAAGACAAATCCAATCTACATCTTGATTGCCTAAATCCTTATTTCGGTATATTCGTTGTGTGTAAGGTGTATAGCACATTCACTGCCAATGCGAATCTATAACATATAACTGTCATAAAATAACATTATCAACATCATTCATTCTTAGGTTTATTAATAAATTTACACAACATACTACAATATGAGATATGGATTGTCTTTCCTAAATAATTTGTTATGTAAACAAGCTTCGTTTTCAAGTATACAATTATATAATTATGCTGCTCGTGTAGGTTAATTAAATTTACGGTTGGCTGCTTTGCAGTTGTGCGTGCTAATTATTATTAATTGCATAACGCATAAATTGATTACATGGTCGCATAAATTGATGGGAAAATTAAGTCGACATTAATACGTTCAACTAGTATTTCCTATCCTCCACACAAACTTAAGTCTTTTTTCTTGTTTTAAATTGACCTTACAATCATCTGGTTGTGCGCTTTAAAATAGCATTGTCACAATTGGATTGTTTTTCAGGAAGGTTTCTTCCATTGTTATATTATATATTTTTTAAATATAATAGTAATACGTTCCAGTATTCATTCAATGTTTTTTTTATTTGGTTAAACTTGTGGTTAACTTATACAACCTCGACCTAAGCTGTAGGTTATGGCATAAGGTTGCCAATAGTCTGCCTGCGTGCCTGTTATTCAGATATTGTATTTAATACAGTTAACTAATAAGAACATATAATGCAGCAGTGTTACAATGGTACAGTACTTACATCACATTTTATCTTAAAGGTGGGACAATATACTTTAAAATATGTACTTTAAATGAAACATATATATATAATAAAATGTAAATATAAAGATACTATTAATTTGTACAAATTATACAAACATGGTGTTTTTTGTAAAACTTACCAACTCTATTATTTAGTAAGATCTCTAGACGGTTCACCTTGTTGGACACTGTGGCTTGTGATGCATCAAATTTAAACAATGTAAAAACCATAATTTCCTGTGATAGACAATGCAAATTGGTCAACGCGTCGGTTCGTTACGCTCAAAAATTATACGTTATAAATTATTTTATAAAATTTTTAAAAGATAGAATTACAAAGTTTAATATTTAAGATTGAACAAAGTAAACAGCATAAAATAAACAAGAGCCAAGTTTATCTGATCACAGAATGTTAACAAGGAACTCCTTAACTTATGCCCTGAAAAAATAAGAGAATTTAGGCTTTTAATTTCATAGTGCACTTTCACTTTAATGTCTTTACTTTTTGAGTTATACAGAATCCCTTTATAGCCCAGTCAATAAAGGTAAAAAATAGGCCTTTGTTGGAAGTAATTAGTGAAAAGCTGAAATTTTTTCAGATGTTAGAATAATATAAGAGGAGTATTTACACAAAAGTCCCCGCCCCTCTCCCTATTGCTTCCACCCATACCCCTCCCCCCTTAAAGTTCCCTTTTGAAAGACTTTTTTATTTTGTCAATATCTAAGAGATAAAAAGCGATAGAGTCATTTTTATTTCGTTATTGTAATCCTTATAATGTTCTCTATCAAAAATGATCATTGCGTTTAAGCTATAAAACAATTATTTACCGTGTATTTTTAAATTTAATGTTAAAATTTTAACTTATCTACTACATTAATTACATGTTTAGCTATTTTTTTATTAATATGAGACAAGTTATGAAAAAAATGCACAAATAAAACTTTTAGGGCATTTTGCAATCTTTATATTGATATAAATTTTATAAATGTTAAGTGCAGACAGTTGACTTAATAGGCCTGGCAAAGGGAGATGGCGCGGCGCGGGACGTACGTGTCCTTGCGGGCCGGATGAGCCCGTTGGCATATCAGCGGTCAATCTGCAGTAAAGGCCTATTGTTTGGACTTTTATTTGTATAGCTGTTCTAACTATGGGTATTACAATGGTAAAATAGACGTAAACATTTATTTTATTTTTTCATTATTTTTTTATTTTCTGGTATTTATTATTGCAGTGATAAACACACAATATAAGTTATTTTAGCCAAGCCCATAAAGGGGAAAAATTAGCCTTTGTTGGATATAATTAGTGAAAAACTGAAATTTTTTTTATAAAATTGTTAATGTTCTTTTAGGAGAGCCAGTTTTGGTTCGGGGGATTATTATTAACCCTACGTTATTAGGACCGTTCCATTATCCAATGAATACAGAAACTATAAGAAGCGCAATGTATATGAAGAATATTCAGCCGATTTTATTCGCGCCAAAACAAGCTTGACACGGCGGCCGCAACGAGGCGCAGGCTGTCGGCGCCAGTGTCGCACACTCCCCTCCAACCCCTTGCCATCGCACCAGCGACCACAGAATAAAATAGACTGTCTCATCGCCTGTATACAGTGTGAAATAATGAAGTGTGCCTAAACCATCTTGGGAAGGTCTAGAAAGCCAAAACAGCTCGGAGATGATGATAAAATTGTGATGCTAGTGTTTCAAATACACTGTTGTTTTCAACACTTGCAACACACCGATTTCTTTGAAATTTTACACACTGACAGAATATTAGTGTGGGATGATATTTTTATAAAAATTATTAATTATACAAAATCTTTAAAGGTATACATCAATTTCTAAAGCTAAGATGTAATATGGAACTTTAAATTGTGACACGAAAAAGTTGTTCTGTGAGATTTTTTGTTTGTTTTTTGGTCAGAGACGAAGTGTAAGCGTAAATGTTTGAGCCAATAAGTTAAATTTTATGAAACATATTTTTTCAAAAAATTAGCTTAATTGGTTTAGTTTTTACAGCAGGTTAAATATACGATTAAGTTCGCGCCAGAATCTCGCTATATTCCCACGGCTCACGGCTACCGTCTCGTTATAGCGTAGGCTACTATCAGACGATTTATTGTCTCGGGTTTTGAATTACTTACATAGCTTTAGTAATACATTTTAACTGCTTTTCCCCGTTAGTAAAAAGTTTGATTTTCATAAATCACTCGAAGATTAAAGGTAAAATGATTTAGAATGTTGTATGATAGGCTACTAATATTTATTTTAATCTAAACATTGTTTACCATTCAATCAACATGGCTTAGAAAACTATATAAAATGACATTTAAGTGTATTAACTTTACTTTATTATTCTGTATAGAAATCGACAAATAATACTATAGCTCTTTATATTATTACAAAGAATAGAATTGATATGTGCCGGTAAAAAATGTATTGATGGAAAATTTTCAAAGTTATTAGCTAAAGAAACAAAAAAAATTTCAGTAACAGAAGAAACAAGTTCATCTTTAGGCTTAGGCCTACGTAAAAAGTAGTAAACATTTTTTGAAATTTGTTTTCAAAATATACAAAGGTTTTATCATTTAATTCTTAATAGAAGTGCATACCTTATAACATAAAAAAAATTATTCTTTGATGAAAATATAGTTGGAATGTAATGGTGTATGCTACTTTACAGAAAATTGAAGTTATAATCCTTATTGGAATTAAATTTTATAAGAAATCAGATGAGCCATTTAAATTTTAGTTATTAAGAACATTTACTCATATGTTGGTGTTTGATTTCTTACTACATAGTGTACCATAAATAATTGCGACAAAATACGTGGTGAAAGCAAATTTTATTTGTTTTATTTAAATACTAGCTGTTGTACCCGTGGCTTCGCACACGGTCTAAAGTTTCGCCGCATAGTAATTAATGTTTATTGTTTTAAGGGTTGTTATTACATTTTCACCCCGATGCGGCTTTGCACGGATAGACAAATCAAAGTTAAATGTATATTAGCAACAAAAACATATCAATAAATATAGTACACTATGTGTTTTTTATGGAAATTTTTAGTAACTTAGACCCCCCAAACCACCCTAAAATTTAGAATTTTTTGGAAACCTTTCTTAGGGAGCACCTAGGCCTCTAGAGGAAGCTACATACCAAATTTCATTCCAATCCGTTTGCTGTTTTTTTTCTAGTAATTTTGACCCCCCCAAAACCCCCTAAAATTTCTAATTTTTGCAAAACCTTTCTTAGCGAACACCTAGGGTCCTAGAGGAAGCTACATAACAAATTTTATTGCAACCCGTTCGGTAGTTTTTGAGAAATCGTGATGAGTGATTCAGTCAGTCAGTGAGTGGTATTTGGTTTTTTATATATATAGTTTTGAACTGGTTAAGAATGCCTGTAAATACTTGTGCATTTAAAATACATTTTCACCCCTTAGCAGCACACTGAAAAATACAAATATGGTTTACTTTTATATATATCTTGTAAGAAATGAATGTACTAATTTCCAGCTCTCTAGCTTTATGGGAAGTATAATAATTAATTTGTATTGTTTTAGGGGTTATTATCTCGTTTTCACCCCTAAGAATCACGTGAATATAAGGAAATATGGTTCACATTGTATAAATGTATTGTAAGAAATAATTTACCAATTTCCAGTTCTCTAGCTTTATAGGAAGTATAATAATTATTTCGTATTGTTTTAGGGGATTGTTGTTACATTTTCAGCCCTTAGCAGCATACTGAAAAATAAAAATATGGTTTACTTTTTATATATATCTTTAAAAAAATGAATGTACCAATTTCCAGCTCTCTAGCTTTATGGGAATTATAATAATTAATTTGAATTGTTTCAGGGGTTGTTATTACAATTTCACCCCTTAGCAGCACAGTGTAAAATGCAAATATAGTTTACATTTTATATGTACCTTGTAAGAAATAAATGAACCAAATTCCATCTTTCCAGTCTTAATGGATGTATAATAATAAATATTTATTGTTTTAGGGGTTGTTTCAACCCTTAATCAAAATGATTTATAGCCTATGTCTCATTCCAGGTCATAATCTATATGTGTGCCAAATTTCATTCAAATCCATCCAGTACTTTTTGCGTGATTGTCAGTCAAACAAACAAACAAACATACAAACTTTAAAACTTTCCCATTTATAATATTAGTAGGATTCATCAATAATGTAAATACTCTTCAACAGAATAAAAACCTTTTTTTAAAGAGATAATTTATAACTTGTTTTTAAAATTATATTTTATTAATTACAAAAAAAACAATTTATTAAAGTTTTATTCCCATGTATGATGGTGTATTTTCAAAATTATTATTATAATATGTTGACAGTACTTTTACCAATATTCTGATAATTTCCATTTGCATTTTGAAAATAATGTTGTGATTAATGTTTTATGGGTAGCTATACATTAATTTATTAGCCGGAAAAATTCAAATTATATTATATATAGGAATACTTAAAATATTATAGCTACAAACAAATGGAAACTCGTTACCTTGGACAAGGAAGAGAGAAATTGTGTATTTTCCTAGTAGCAGCTACAGAGACTAGATATCTCTATCAAGTCACTGTAGTAACAGCTGGGCCAACGCGTTCATTCTCTCTGAGTGAAATTCTCTGTCTCTCTCTAGCACAGGCACGGCGGCGACAGTGGCGCTTCCGCTACCTAGTGAACGCCGTGGCATCCTCGTCAAATTCAAATAAAACTGGGCTGAATTTTTTAACATGGGGATTGCGCTTCTTATAGTTTCTGTATTCATTGCATTATCCATCAAATATGGATCACCATGCCCCGGACTGGCTAAAACCGGCAGGTGTCCATTAACCACCTCGATTAATAAGTAATAAGTCCGAATTTACGTAGCAGCATTAACCACTAGGAGCTTCGAAAGTTAATGCTTTTATTTTTAAATAAACTTTTTGTAAATTTAACAATTTTGAAAATGTATTGTTTGTATCTTCTTTGTATTATCTTGAAACGCGCTAAAATGGTTTTGTATGTCTTGTAACTTAATTAGTTCCTGAGATATGCTTCTTTTTGTTTGTTCTAATTATTCTCTTTTGCTTTTTATGTTACATTCCCCAATTTTCAACTTATTTTCATTTCTCACATGGCTTTTCCAATACATTACATATCTTGTACATAATTTATCTATTTACTCCCCTTTTTCAATTTTCTATACCTTTATTTTAATTAGTAAAGTTTTTTGTTATTTTATTTTATTTTTTACTCCCCTTTTCAATTTACTATATCTTTATTTTAGTTAGTAGAGTTTTTTGTTAATTTATTTTATTTCACGAAAACTTTTATTTATTTTTTAGTAAAACTTGACTTTATTATGAATTATTACTTGTTTTATTTATTTCTAATTTTTATTGTTTAGTTACCTTTTAACTTTTTACGTTATTTAGTTTTTTAAGCCCAAGAATATCTTTAAAATCTCCTTTTTTGTTAGGAATTTTTGTAAATATGAAATTATTTTTATTCCATCTTTTTTAACCCTTCCTGCTTTACAAATGACTCTATACATTTTTTTCAATTAAAATCTTAAAAGTTTTCGTTTTTCTCTCTTACATTTATGCTTATAACTTCTAAACAAATTAACTGATTAAAATTCTTTTGATGGCTTTTTATATAACACATTCTCCTCTTTATATATAGTTAAATTTAACAACTAATTTTGCAATCGGATATTTTAACATGTAAACTAATGTTAGGAATAAACGGATAAATCCGTACCAGTCTGAACAAGACTGGTCCTGTTAGATCCTGCCTTTATTTGGTCTCAACCTGTCTCCAACGCTACGTCATACTCCTATATAAATCAACTAACTTTTTGCGTTATTATTTAGCGTTCATTTTTTAAATAAACTCTTGAGAACTCTATTTTAACTTTAAAATGCTTAGTTAATTTTCACCATTCTTAGTTAGACAAATTTAACAACCTTTTTACTCTAATTAATTCATTAACTTTCTGTAGGTAAAATAATTAATTTCATTCATTGTTGCCATTGAAACAGGCGTTGCAATGTGTAGCAGCTAAAAAATATAGTTGTACATTAAATATTAAAAAATGTTTATAAAGATAAATATGTTCAACATAATATAATTTTAAAATTTAGTTACATGTTATGATTCATAAAATGAAGATTTTGTTTAGTCTGTTTATTAATTCAGGCGCAGAAGCATTGTTAAACTAACACTTAATAAGGTAATTACGAATTGTTTACTTTCAACAGTGAGGAAATAATTGTATACAGATTAAATATTATAACACTAAAATTAAGAAACCAAACCGGAAATATTTAATGATAACTACACAAACCTACCAACAATCTACATAATTAAACAGATAGTAATCAGTAATCATCAGTGTTATTCTTTAAGCAGTTTAGAACTAAAGTTTGGTGTCTATTCAGGTTACTGCTTGACATTATATGGAGATACTAGTTTATATTTTTTACTTATTTAAAAGAGCTGTTATACTGTTTTATGTGTATAAATAATATAGGTGTGAGAATGTGTGTGATTTTTACTACTAATTTACAGCAATAGCAATTGTTACATTAGAAGTGATTGACCATTAACTCATAAACCACTAACTTAGTTACATACAATTGGTTGACTTATTATAATTATTTTAATAAACACAATGGCTGTTTGTTTTTTCTTACATTTAAAACTTAATGAATAACCACTAAATTTTATGTTTCATTTTATTTTACTGTTTAAATGTTTCTTATAAATATTCCAAAGTGATTTCTCATATTTTAGTTCAAATATATTTCGTAGTTTCACTAGTTTTAATAATCGTTATATATTTTATAGGTATGTATCATCCATCCATAAACAGCAAAAATGTCAAGGAAATTTTCATCTTTAGCCATTATATTGACAGTAAAAAGATATTTATACAAATTTAACTTATCGAAAATCAAAAGCACATAACTTTATAACTAAACTAATATTGGCTGTATACATGTTTATTTAATTTAACTAATAAACGTGTTATCCACAACAACTAATAACCAACATGATTAGCAACTTTATTTTGATGAATGAAAGAACCACATATATGGCCGAAAGAATTGGTTGCAGGGATTTTTAAATACAGTAATTAAGAATTTTCACCAAAAAAGAAACTTCAATGCTGATGATATCTCAGATCAGTCAAATAATTTGATAACATACAAAATAAAAATTAACTTCCATTTAGTTAGATTTTGTAGCCGAAAACTGAAGCTATTAAAAGGATGTTGTTTCCTAAAATTATCTTAGGAAATATGTTTCCTTAATGATTATAATTTATTGCAGTTGATTTGATTCTATTAATTTCTAATTTTCTATTTCTAAAATTCTAAAATGAAAATGCAATTAACAGTTTCATGATATTGACTTCAAACTTAGCCATATAACTTCTTGGGTTGATTTTAGTAAAGGTTTAAATGTAGATAAGAGTTGATCTTAAATAAGTTACGCCCTTTTCAGTATCTATACGATTGCGAGATGCACTTGTCGCGGGTCACAAGACACAATGTTACAACTATCGACTATTTAAAGAATTATACTTCAAACTCGACTTTCACATTAATTTTTTAAGTAAATTTATCAAGTCTACGGCAATTTTTACTAATGTTGACATTTTTTATCATTTCTTTTAATAAACTTACTGTTCATTAATTTGTTTTTTTATCTATTAGGTACGACCAGACTTTGTCATTATTATTTGTTAACCCAAAAAGATCAGAAAATTTGGTGTTAAATAACGTATGTTTTTTGTTTTAACTTATTCATTATGGCCAACTATAAGCTAAAATGACATAATTTAAAATGTTTTAAAATTATTCACATATTTGGATGGCCTGATGCCAGAGTGAACCAAGTGACTTTTTCTCTATTTTGAGTTAGTGTCAAATTCTGACGGTAAAAAAGAGTTTATTTCATTTGCCAGAGTGAACCAGAGTTAAAACAGCTGATACGAGAGGGAAATTTTATTATTGTGTTCTGGTAGAGTGGGAAATTTCATTTTGTTTTAGGCCAAACTGAACCAACTGTGAGGCAAGATGGCTGACAGTAAGAAGTTAGTAAAAAATGTTTTATACATTATTATAATAAAACATATTGATAATAACATTGCATTTTTATTTTATTCTGAGCAAACTTTCTTTAAATAAAGTGTGCCAAAATGAACCAGGAAAATGGAATAATTTTGAACCAATTTCAAAGTTTTAAAGAAAAAAAGTGTGCCAGAGTGAACCAAAATTTTATTTATCTACTTAAATTGATAACTTGAGAAAAAATTGAAAGTATTGATGAATAATAATAAAGTTACAGCTCACTTATGATTATAAACCATTTCATTTAACACTTTTTACTTAAATAATATATCAGTTCACAATGGCATATTTTTTATTTGTTATGTACTACTTATGAAAAAATGAACTAAGTGGTTTTATATATATAATATGTAATAACCTTAAGGTAAACCATATGGATATAATTTGTATAAGATCAAAGAGTATGTCAAACCATGTAAGTGACTTTGTTTCTATATATATTTGGATGTATAGACCTAAATATAAGTAAAACTTATAAACCTCCATACTGAAAAAAGTGAAATTATCAGTTAGTTCATTCTGGCATCAGGCCATCCATTTGATACCATATGTCGTTAACGATGCGTTGGGACTAAACCACAGAAACGGACACATTAAATTTTAAAAGAATTATTAGATTGAAACATGTCATCTTTTAGTGAATAGTTAAAAACTCTTTTGTTTGATCATTCCTTGTGAAAAGATGTGAAGCATCTATAGTTTAGTATAAATTTAAATCGCTCATGTCAGAATGAGATGTAGTTTTAGATTAGTAGTTTATGTTTGGGATAGTCTTGCATGACCTGACGAATAAAGGGTTACTAAGTCTAAGCAAAGCTTTAACTACAGGTCTTCTAAAACTCAAGTTTGCTAAGCTAAGACCATTAGCTCTAGTTGAAAAAATAGCTGCTCATTGCCACATCAACAGTCCAGAATATTATATGTTTTATGTACAACCTCTTCCCACGGACCACAATAAAATAATTTTAAATATTGTTCTCAATTACATCACCTCCTTCCATGGCATGGTATCTGTCCTATCAGAATTGGTTATGAAACATTTTTTTTAACAACGGAATGTCTATTTTATTCACAAGTTGTTGCAACAGCATGCTTTGTGGACAAAAGTGTAACTATACTGTTATAATTTCACGTAATAGCTAAAAGATGGTGTTTTTTCCTTCAACTTAAACACCTCTTTTACGAGTCTGTTTGTTCTGACTGTACATGTCAATGTCATTTCTAAAATTATCCAAGATAACTTAACAATGCAAACGGAAAACTCTGAAATATTATTTCAAATGAATCAAGAATTACACTTTCAACGTAACCAATATTTGGTATTTTCTTTTCATTTTCATTTTTGTTGGGTACAGATCAGCTGCATGAATACAGTATCTATTACGGGCAGCTAAAACCCATACTTTGAAATAAAATTGTATGGATTTCAAATGACTAAATTGTGTGCATGGTTGTCGGCCTAAATTTTATTTTTTGCAGGTGCAAAATGAATTAATGCGTAGTAATTGAATAGAATAAATAATTGCTTCTATAATGTAGTTCGATATTGTTATTGTCACAAAAATGTTGAAGGAGGACATGATCGAAGCCGTTTCTTCTCATAGAATTTTAAACTAGATTGTTATGTAAGTGTTTTCCATAAATAAAGTCCTTGATTTTTCTCTCTAATTGCCATGAAACCTCTGGTTATGATGTAAGTGAACTTGTTTTATTGTAAACGATGTCGGTTTATTTTGTAAATAAAGTTACACAAGTTTGATTGACTAGAGGCATTAATTGAAGCCAATAATTTTAGCCATTTTGAATTTCTAAGCGAAGTTAAAAACAATTACATACAGGTGGGTCAAGTATTGTAAAACTGTATACAGTCTAGTTTATTGGGTTATTCACTTTTTTTTATTGCAATAATTAATTATAGTATAGTAATAATCTAATTGCTTTGTTTCAGGGTTAAAATAAAATGGCAACTATTATGAAAGAGTTAATTTCAAACTTCATGGAATTAACAGGTAAATTCATTTTTCTTAATGCAGCATGCTATAAATTAAATTAAACACTAAATGTAAATAACAATATATTTTAAAAAAACATATAAAAGAACAAAAATTTATTTTATTTCCGAAGTTAAATGTAACAAAATATATATATATTTTTTGAATTTACTTAGACTACAACCAAATTACTTTTAATTAAAAAAAAAATATTATTTGTTTATCATTTCTGCAATAGGCTTATTTGACATATAACTTATTTTTATCAGTTTATGAACTAGAATAAATGTAAGTTTTATATTGTAGGCTTTTTTTAAACGAAAATACTTCTATAGGGTAAACATTCGTTTCACATAAAGTTATGTAATAAATATAAATTATTACTTAATTTTTTTATTGTAAACAAAATCCTTTCTTACGTTTATCTAGGTGTTTCAAATAATTACTGCTAGATGTTATGTGTTTACCATCGACTAAGTTTGAATGGAATTCCTGAAATATCCTTATGTCTCTATTGATCGTTTAGTTTTTTTTCTTTACATTTTATAATATTTTGAATTGTTTCAAATTGTATTATGAAACTTTGGTTAAGGATTTTAAAACTGTAATACAAATTTAAAAACTAAAAAAATGAAACCAAAGCAGACAAAATTACTATCTTAACAATGGTTTTGAACGTCAAATAATTAATAACTGTAGAAGATTTAACTTGAAACTAATTTATAAATTTAAATAAATATGAATTATGTATGCAGCTACGATTAAGCACTTAAATGTGAACAACTACTGATGTTTGTTATTTGTGTCAATTCACATACCACACTGTCAACTACATGAATGTTTGTTACTGTACCATTTTAGTACGGCCGTGTAGCTCTAACTTAACGATTTACACGTTTTGATTTAATAATTTCACTAACCCACATAATTTCACTCATGTCCTTTTTAATCTCATGCACATTGACATTATATGCAAACATAAATTATTAAAGCCCACGAAAACAGCCATTTATGAGAATAAATATCCATCAAAAGACGAAAATTATATTATAATATCTTCTAACGATAACATTGTTTCATACCTTTAATATTGAAATATTTTATTGTAATGTAAATAAAATCATTGGTATATATACATATACATATGTACATATACATATATATACACATTATTTAAAAAAATTTAGTCTGTTTTTAAAGATTCTAGATACTTAAATTATCTATATAATGTTTTGAATATTTTAAACATTTCTATATTGACACATAATGTATAAAAGTTTTATATAAACCTAAAACCTACTGTATTATCATTTTAAGTGTATTAATGTTTTGTTTTGTCTTGCTTCTCTTTTGAATTTTGAATCAATAGTTGTCTAATACACAACTGAATGTTATTATTTAATACAACCCTCTTGGGCACCTACGATTTTTAAAATTTTATCTGGCTGTACCATAAACTTACAGCAGCACTCTTTGTACATATTAATGCTTTTTTACAGTAAATTAATATATAAGTAACTAATAAGCTTGACTTGTGAGAAAGTAACTAGATCCAATAAAACCTGAACACAAAATCTCACAATAAATACGTTTACTAATCTTAACCGCGTTTCAACGACAACGTCGCCATCCTCAGCGATGCATGAGCTACAGTAACCAAACTATAACTAAGTTAAATTATATACAAAAAGGTTTTCATATAAAAAGGGGGAAAATGTTTATGCTTGTGATATTTTAAAGTAGTCAAAAATAAATGTTTTAGCAAGAGTTGAATTATTCGTGAAAGTATTATATTATTTTCTAACTGAAATTTTTTTGCAGATCCTCGAGTAAGAGGCTGGCCCCTTATGGGGTCACCTCTGCCTATGTTCTTCATTGTCGCAGTCTACATTACCTTTGTGACTTATTTAGGACCTACGATAATGCGGAATAGACCTGCTATCAATTTGAGAAAAGTTATGATAGCTTATAACATATTTCTTATTATGATCAATTTTTACTTCGTACAGCAGGTGAGTAAATATTTTACGTACATAAATACATTCTTTAGTAGTAGAAGTACATTTATTAGTATACTATGTTCACTGCTCAGAAAAATAAGTTTAAGAAACATTTAAAGATTGTTAGGTGCACAGTGCTAATAACACAATGTTATAATTACAACATAATTAGACAATATGATAATGTAACATACTCATACATAATTTTTTGTTTCGTAATAATTTTGACATGAATATATATCTTGCGCTCATGAAAATCTAGTACAACAACAAAATCAAAACATTATTAATTAAATAATTTTAATTTAATTTTTCGTTTGAGTTCACTTTTCTGAGAGTTCATTCCCTGCATGTGTAGTTTCGAAGATTTCTTCTCATCCTTATGGCGCCACGATTATTATCTAAGTTATTTTAATATCAATAGACCAGGTTTATTAAAATCAACACATGAAATATTAACAAATTAAGAACAACAACTGATTAAGATTATAAAGTATTCTGAAGAATAGATTGATTATTGAAATTTAATTTATAGAAATTAAATAAATTAAAGTAAGTTCATCAAAAATAATACAAATATTTTTCATTTGGTTATGTCAACAAAATTATAGTTAAAGTATTTTTATTTTAATGTATTTTGTAAGTAGACTCTTTTGACAATTAATCCAGATAACAACAAAATAAAATCCACAAATGCAAGTAACATAAAAATAATATTAAAAAGTTTATACATTATTTGATCATTCCTTTTTTATACCATTTGAATAACTTAAAAAAGATAACTTATGCCAACACATTCCACTTTCTGATTTGCAACTTTATTTATTTTAACTTTTATACAAATTCTCTTTGGTCAGATATATTTTTTATTTGATATTAAAACAACTTTGGGTAACTTAACAATGAGTTATACTATAAAATTTCTAGAATGAATCTTGGCCTT
>JAGFPH010000549.1:329701-341370 GCA_018207615.1 Philaenus spumarius
TAAAACAGGTATATATTTCGCAGCAGCGAGACTCGGCCGCACGGCTGAAGACCTATTTTTTTAAGCGCGGCCCAGTACATTATAAACTATTGCATAGTTATAATGTGTTAAATAACTAGTAGTTTTAATAGGGCGTTTTCAAGAGGAAAGTGTCAGCTTTACGGTGGCATGTTTTTTTTTTTTCATAACACATAGTCATTTAACAAATTACTAAAATATATGTATTCAAATTTAAAAACATGTGTCTTAAAGAAAAAGAAATACAATTTCGTTAAAACCAGTGTATTAGCCTATAAGAAGTCTCGATTAACTTGTCTTCGATAAAAATCAATTTTCTCTAAAGATAATCATCCAATTTGTATGAAATTTGAAATATACATAAAACATACATATGTATAAATATAATATGCACAAATTATACATCTACGGTATTTTTAATCTAAATAGGCCAGCAAATTTATCAACGCATAATTATCAATAAATATGTTTTTATATGATCATTTCCGTCCATACGTATAGCAGATCTAACTTGGCCATTTTGTAATATATCGAATTAAAACTTGGTATAGCAAGTTAAAAGCTTATTTTTAACTTATATACCAAGACTCAAGTTAGTATCGTAAAAATTGCATGAGCTAGAGCCATCAGACTTATCAAAGACTCACGATGTTTTGCTTACCGAACGCTGTAGCCCTTTCAATCTATTCCAGTTTCGTAAATTTTTAGAATATCAACATCAAATTTGTTTCAAGTTGAATACGCCAGTATAAATATTCTCAGTAAGTATGAACTGTTTTTTCATGTACTTTTTAAAAACGAGGTGCTTGAAGATAGTCTTCTGTTTTACCTATCTCGTTTTAACTATAACACATTTTCGACATTTTGGAACATATCGATGTAAAAATCGATACAGAAGCTAGAAACACAATTGGTTTTTGCTATACATATTTTTAAAACTATATTTTAAAAAATTTACTAATCTGCAGCCGATCAACTCAAGCGTTTTGAGGAAAAATCTAAAAAAAGTCTAAAATTAAACTTTTTTAAGTTACTTACTTATGCTTTTAAAAGTAAATAATAAAAAAGGTTTATACTCCTTGATCTTGTTTGAATCTACATGTTTAACTTGTAAAAAAACTATTAGGTTGATATTTTGAAAATTTTCTAAACTGGAGCGTTTAAAATGAGTTGATGAGTCCGGTACGTTTGAATTCGATATATTTTTATTAAAATTCAGCCAATTTAGAATGAGCCAACGCTACATAAATATATGAATGAGATTCCCTTCCTGTGATTTCTGCCGTAGGCCTATTTTTGTTTTTATCTGTATTTCTAATTTTAGTGAAATTAATTTTTGTAATAAAAATACATTGTTGTTAATATTTTTTAACATAATTTATTTAAAAAAAGGTTTTCAGCAAAACAAAATACTAAAATGCTCGTTAAAATAGGCACTTTAAAAAAACTGTTTTTATTGAATACAAAAATAAGGGGAGGAGAACACAAAAACATTTTTTTAAACTTTTTTCTGCTTATCGAGACGAACAAATAAAAAAAACTTCAACATCGGTTAACCTCAGGGCTATAGAATATAAGGGCTAGACCAGTCCGCCAAGGAAAGCGTTCCCGCCACTGCCACTGTGATGACGTCACGGTGGTAACACCTGCTCCATTCCCAACGCTTCTTATAAGTATTTCTGCTACAATAATTTCAATTTTTTAGCAAAGCTGTAACATTTTTATGATGAGCTCTTCTTTAGTTTTAGTATTGACACTACACAAAGCAATAAATAGACTGTAAACAATAAAACTAACTAATTCGTAGGTAATAAAACTATGTAGTGTACTAATGTTAGCATACTTTTAATTTGATTCTCTGAAACATTTCTGAAAACTAAATACGAAATTGAACAAAATGTGCCACCTTATTGAAAATAGTTGTATTTATTATAATAAACCACAAAAACTTGAATGTCATACTGCAGTTTAGTAAAACATCTGTAATACTTATAAAATAAAACACATAATACTTACACATAATGAGTAGCTTATATGCAGATATGCACATGACATAATAACTACTGCTGGAATAATAGTAGTTTACGCAACGATTGTATTATGAAGGCCTTTAAGCCACGAGTGAGATGTAAGTTGGAACACGAGCGAAGCGAGTGTTCTAAATATCACACGAGTGGCTTAATGGCTGAATACAATCGTTGCGTACACTACTTTATCTACGACCAAAAATATACAGGCTATTTGATGTTTGATGTTGATTGTAGATTTGTTTAATCATTGAATAAATAGACCAAAGCGAACTAGGTTTCTTATCTTGGGCCAATTCCTCAAAATACGCAATGAAAACATTCTCGGAAAACGAACTAACACCATTTCTAGTTTTCCACTCCATAAACTGGTTATAAACCTTTTCATAACGAAATTTAGATTTTTCTGGCAACAAATTGTTCAGAGCCGAATTTGTTTTTGTATTAATTTCCTCTGGAGTTAAACAAAATTCATCACTATCACTCATGTTTGCGGAATGCGTCAACTCACGTTTGAGGTTAGTTACAATAACACACTAACATCCGGAACGTATGGGTACAATCAGCTGATGTACGAATAGCGTTATTTTTATTACAACTCTACTTCCGTCAAATGACGAGCTCTCATTGGTCTAGAGCCTATTATGTAAAGTGACTCATGTTAGGTAATGATATCATTACCTAATCGGGTTGGCTTTTGGTTTGTAGTGTACCTCTTTCTGATGTTACTTGTAATAGCGTTATTGGTGTTTATTGCAATGGTCGTAGATAAAATATTTAAAAAAACTGCTTTATAGAAATTTTCCTTCCCTAGGCCTTAGGGAATAGTTAATTTAATAGTTGAATTTAAACAATTGAACTATTTAAATTTAAATTGATACTGAGCAATTTAATTTAGTCTAGAAGTTTAACTTAAAATTATGTTTTATTTTTGTCATCAATAATTTTATTACTCTAGGTTTAAATTTGATTATAATTATTTGTATATTATATATTTATTTTTATCTAATTATTCTGACAATTTTAAGTGCATTTTGCTTGTAAAGATTTTTTTAAACATAAGCTGCAGATTTTTCTTAAGCTGCAGAAGAAATTACTTGAGGATCTTGGTAACGTTTTAACATAAATTAATCTGGCTTGCAACTCTTACATTAAATAAATAATATTTTTTAATGTTTATTTTAATTTGAAGCTAATTACTTAAAATTTGTTGTTTTTAAATTTTGAGTTATCAATAATTACCGGTACTCTAAGTTTAAAACTTATTATTATTTATATATTATACGTTTATTTATTTATATCTCATAATTCTGAAAATGTTTGTTTTAATGTATTTTGTAAGTAAAGGTGTTTCTTGGAATATTCAAGTAACGCTGCAGACAATATTAGCCTACTTGATAATCTTGGTAACATTTCATAAAGTAATCTCGACTGCAACGTAACATTAAATAAATAAATACCTTGCTAAACATATAATTTAGGTAATTGTGTGTATTGTATAATTTTTTAAAGAAATTCATGGAATTCCTCTTCGAGAAAATTAGCATTGAATATGCGTCAAAGGGCGAAAATCTCGCGGAATTGTATACCTTCTTTAAAAACGTGTACTGAGCAAAATAACTGCTCAATATTCACCAAACTTGCTAAACATATAATTTAGGTATTGTATAACTTTTTAAAGAAATTCATGGGATGCCTCTCCGAGAAAATTAGCCTTGAATGTGCACCAAAATGCGGAAATCTCGCGGAATTAAATACTTACTTTAAACACTTGTACTGAAAAAATTATTGCTCAATATTAACCAAATTCGCTAAACAACTTAGATGTTTGTGTGTGTTTTGTATTTTTACTAAAAGAAATTCCTGGAATGCCTCTTCGAGAAAATTAGCCTTAAATATGCGTCAAAAGGCGAAAATCTCGCGGAATTATATACCTTCTTTAAACACTTGTACTGAACAAAATAATTACTCGATATTAACCAAATTTGGTAAACTTATAATTTGGGTGGTTGTGTGTATTGCATAATTTTTTTAAAAAATTTCATCTGCAACGTTATATCAAATTACACGTGAGAGCCAAGGCGAACCGTGCTTACACGGCGTGTCGTGTACCAGAGTGACGCCACATAGGAGGGGGGGCAAGAGGAAGGTTGGAACAGTCGGCGAGCGTTAACATCAAAGAAGTGGACCAGCCCTTGTATTTTATAGCCCTGACTTTCAGCACCCGAATAGCCATTTTGAAACGGATTGTTGTAGGAAAACTATTTTTGTTAGTAAAATATACCCTATTTACATAATTATTTATACTATGTTTCGACATTAAAGCTTAAACCGTTTTTGAAATATTATGGTATTTGTAAAAATCACATATTGACCAATAAACAAAAAACAGATAGAGATGGGAGACATGTTTTATTGCATTATTTGCTAGTTTTTAACTGACAAATAACCCCGTACTTGTACACTCTGTACAATTAATCTTATTTTCTACTGTTTAATTAATTAAATTCTGTTCTGTATTTTTATAATTTTTATTATTGTTGTAACTTTTTTAATATTTTTAATATGTACAAATTAAACTTTGCAAACTTTAAAACTAATTAAAATTAGAAAACAGATTTTAAAATGTAAATAATTATATTATGACCTCCTAAAATATAAATGTTTTCTCTATTTACTGAAAAAAAAGTAAGAAGGTGTTTCAACAAAAAGCAGAAATGAAAATGTATTAATAAATAAGGCAGTAGCCTTTCTTAACATTTTATAATTTTAATTGAAACCAAATATTCTTAATAACGCTCTTTCTGGAATTCCTGGAATTCAAGAAAAACATACACCGGTTTGGAATATAAAAACTAAAAACTTAATAATTTAATAAAACATTCTCTAACAGATTTATATAGCGCGAATGTATTTGTAACTACTGTACCATAAACTGATGGCATTTACTATTGATAATTTGTTGTCAGCATATAAAACTAAAATATACTTTTGACATCATCAACAGAAACAAATGTATCCGCAGCAAGAACTCTACTCCTTAATCCAATAGGCACTTTATTTTTATGATTGGAAATATATATTTAAAAAAATTCTACTTTTGTAATTGTTACAATGTTTTTCATTGAGTCTTATTTTATGTAACAAAGTTTCCTTCGCGTAACGTAATTTGATTGACACCGAACATTATCAAAACTTCGAAAGGATCTAACCTTAGTCCCAATAAGGAGAAAGGGTAGTTGCTAATTTATAAACAAATTATTGCACCTTTACTTATAGTTTTAATGTTTACACTATATGTTATTTTTGTTTGTCGTTTAATAGGTTATTTTGATATGTATAGTGATATTTTCAGAGTATGTGCAGGATATGGCTTGTTGGACGATATCATATGTACATGGAACCAGTTGATTATTCTACTGATCCTGAGGCAGTCGAGGTTGGTATTTAAAACATGAATTCTATTTGCTAAACTGAAATGCTATCCATTAACTTTAATAGCATACAAATAAACTTAAAGTTTATTTTACTCAGTACTTCAAAAATGATTAATATAGCTAACAAATTTGAAAATATATTTACTTTAATGCAGAAATAAATTCTTGAATTACTTTACTAATTAAAATAATATTTTATTGCAGTTTTTAACACAATATTCATACTAAAGCACTATAGTATCTCATTTGTAAAGATTGCGTAGCGAGGGTGGAGCAGCCGCTTCAGGGCGCGGACATTTTTTTTTTATATAGTACATTATGATGCAACGTGTGGTTAAAGACCACGAAAGGTTACCGTTGTGTGGCGGCCAATAGGATGGTCGCGCAGCGTTGCCACATACTCGTAGCACAGGTGATCTGCTCATCTCGAACACTCCTAGGGACCCTGGTATTTGCTGCTCGAGACTACGTGCCCTACAATCGTATTTGTTCAGTAGACTCCTGACTTTGAGAACTTGATATCTTTACAAGAGTAATGATTACAAAATTGAAAAATACTATAGGCAAACTATCACGTTCCTTGATTCTTTTCTCGTACAACCATTTATAATAAAATTATACCATATTATTAAATAATTAAATTTAATTATAATAGAAAAATTTTTGTTTTAGAAGCAAATTTGCAAAATTCATGTCTTTGAAAACTGATAAGTTAAAAAAAGTAAATTTCATAATTCGTCCATTGAAATTCCTGTAAATCTTGAAAATATGTTAACAAACAACATTAACTACTGTACTAATTTGTGTTACCTTTGGTCACAAACACTCCTGATTATATTTATTTGATTTTACTGAGGTGGAGCAATAAGAGAAAATAATTTAATTTAACTTCACAGTAAAATGCAATTTATTAAATCTATATAACGTAAAATACACAATATATACGTTATACATATTTACAGACTGCACCAAACGTACATAAATTTATTCATTGTCATCAAGTTAGTACTAATGTAACTACAAAATAAATTATAATGGTTATAATCTGTGTAACAGTGGCATATTTTGTAATATTCGTTAAACGCACGATTCATTTTACCGAAAATATTTACATAGTTTAATTGTGTTTTATTAATTAATTAATTAATTGTTATATTTGCTTGTTGATTTTTTGTTGATAAACATAGTCACAGAACAGTATACAAATAACACGGAAGCATTCAATATTTTAAATACACTTATTTCAGGAACTTATTTAAGTACTTTATTTTAATTCTTGTTCTTCTCTACTTTTTCATACAAATAACTACTTTACGGCAGTTATGGCATTGCCTTTGAGTGCATATTTTAAATAATTATAAATGAGTCAGCCGCGTTCAGTTAGAAGCGTGTTAAGAACGTCACACAACGGCGATTGGCGCGTCCAAGGTCTCGGTGAACACAAGCCCGTTCCTCAACGGTAATCTTTCGTTGTCTTTACTGTAAAGTCTAAATTTGTTATTAGGAGTCAAGCAGAAGATTTTTAGAAAGAGTCGT
Source organism: Philaenus spumarius (assembly GCA_018207615.1). Taxonomy (NCBI): domain Eukaryota; kingdom Metazoa; phylum Arthropoda; class Insecta; order Hemiptera; family Aphrophoridae; genus Philaenus; species Philaenus spumarius. The sequence goes on from JAGFPH010000549.1 coordinate 336,720, forward strand.
AACTCTTTACAACAACTATAAATAGGGACCTTCGACACTTTTCCCTTGCATTAAAAATATAATATTAAAATTTTCTAAAACTACGCCATTTTTCCAATATGGCAGCCAACTTAATTTTTAAAAACGGAAATCCCTATGTTTATATTTTTATGTTAAATTTCAATTAAATTTCAATATTAATCTTTTGTATTTTTTCCTAAACCCAACCGTTTATGAGATGCACTCTCTCAAACATTTTCTATTTTATGTGATTCTATTAATTTTGAAACCATTGGGGTCTCAAAAATTATTAACTTTACAGCAAACTTTAAATGGGAAACCTTTCCTTGTTTTTTTGAGAAATTAAAAAATGTGTAGTTAAAATATTTTTAAATGGCCGCCATTTTCCAACATGGCGGTCAACTTTGAAATTTCTTATGAAAACTCCTACTTTTTATCACGTATTTGGGTTTTACATGTAATTTTAAGACGTTTTTATTTTTGGTGCTCAACTGTTTAACCCCTAGGAGCACTGAAAGTTTCAGAAACTCTTATTTCAACAATTATTAGAGGCATGTTTTACCATTTATTTGCAAACAATAAAATTTAACTCAAAGTGCAATATTTTGTACAATGGAATGTTAAAAAGCTGTTGTAATTTCACTAATACTTTATTTTATACAAAAAACGTACTTAAATTCTGTTAAAACTTGCTAAATAGCTAACTGTACTATTTTAAAGTTTGCTGTAAAATTAATACTTTCTGAGATCCCAATGGTAAAACTTCAGAAAACACGCAATACTGTTTTGGTAGAAAAACAATATTTTATTATATTGCATTTTCATATATAATTACATGAAACCTTTCGGTATACCAGTCAGAACAAGGAATAAAAAGTGTTATAAATCATGAAAACATTAACGAATTTTAATAGATTAAAGCATACAGGTCTATTATTTAAATGGAGGCCAACGTAAACTGACATAAAATCTATATCAAACTTACCCTTTTTGAAACTATTAACTTAAAAACAAATAAAAAACACCAACCAAATCATTTATAATATACTTGTTGTTCCCTTTATAGACTTATTTCAAACACAATAAATATAAAGGCAAAATGTTCTATTATTGTAGGCTGAGAAATAAATATTCTTCACACTATTTGTAGAATAGGTTAAGAATTATATTTTGAACTTACCTACAGCTTTTATAAATTCTTCAAATTTCTCACTGCTTTCCAGTTTCTATTTCTTATTTAGATTACGTTTACCTGCTCCTAAAGCAAATGCTGGCAAAATGCACAAAACGAGGATTGTACGTAGCTGGATCTTGATGATTCTTGTCTAAAAACTGGATGCTAAAACTATCCTCGTCTTGGAAGGTTACTTCTTTATTAAATGCCCCTTAACCCCACTACCACCACCTTAATACTCATTGGTCCAACCGCAAATTAGTGTGACAATTTTCTCATAAAGTCCATTCAAAGCAGACTTTCACAACTCTTTGAATTGAATCACCCTTTGAATTGACGTTTATAATCAGGTTGACAAATAATAATTAATGCAGGAAATGATTAATTATGTGAGTGACAATGTATTAATAAAAAATGCAGTTGTTGATATTATTTTATTTTTGCAACGAAACAAAATAAATTTTGGCCTACCTTATTTATAACAAAATTATTGTTGAAATGTCGTAAAACAATGGTTCATGCATTTGATTATTTGACAACTGGATACAACTTTAAATTATTAAAATTAACAAAGCACATGCTAACTAAATAAAATTATGATCTCCTTAATATCCATAAATATTATTGGCCTAATATAATTTGAACTTTTTGGTAAATTATGTTAAACTGTCTATGTAGGCCTATTTATTGTATTAAAACCTAAAGAGTAGGACTATGCCTTCAAATTGTGAGGAATAACACTGAAATTTTACAAATTAATTTCAAATATAGTATTACAAAGTTAAGTATCTAGCTTATAACGTTAATGGATTCCCAAAGTTACTGCAACACAAACAGTTATTTTATGAACATCTTGTATACTTAAAAAAAATAAGCTAATAATGTTGCATATTATATATTTTTAAATAATTATGTTGTATTAAAACTTACATTTTTGCATTATGTTTTAACTGCAGGTAGCTGCTTTTTGTTGGTTATTCTTCATCACAAAAATACTCGATATGTTCGACTCAGTAAGTACTGCCAACTGGATAAAAAATGTTTTTATTTTACTGTTTAACTACATAAAAGCTATTTTTGAGTAATTTAACTATTACGTTTAGAATAGAGGAGAAACAAGTTTTCCTAAAGTAGTAGTTTTTTTTAATGTGTGACAGCATAACTTTATCCATTAACTTGTTTTTACAATTCCAAACAAATTATGAAATTTTAATTTTCTTAGTTTATTTCAAACAACTGTAAACGAGCTGTAAACAGACACTTCGTGTGTTTAATTTATTAGCTGCAGTATCTTCAAATTACTCTATTACCAGATCATTTTTGTAGTTTTTTAGTCTAGTTATCTCATAAAAACAGATACTTACGGACAAATCTTTTTAAAGTTAATTGAATTTATAATTTTGTTCAGTTAGCTATAATGTAAGAAGGTTATTCATTTTAAAAATAAAGAAAAAGTTATAAAAATGACGATTATAACTTGATGTTAATTCGCTAAATAATTTAAAGCCAATAAAACGTAAAATTTAATTTACTCTAAATGTTAATTTGGACACTTTATAAACACGGTATAATAATTGAATACAGAAGATACATTTAATTATAATTTAATTTACAATTATTTCAGTAAGGGAAAATATACAAATGTACTAAATTTAATAGTGACAAGTATTTTCTTTTTAAATATTCACAAAAGTAGAGATGCGACACTTGAGATCCAAAGTGTAATGGCGAGCGTGTCATGGAGAAGGCGGGGGTGATGTCAAAGGTTGGGACGATGTCATGGCGGGAGCGGGGCTTGGGTCGGGCGGTAGCTTTACGCGGGCTGGGGAATCTGTATAATGTAATATGTACAAACACCTTACAGGTAACGGTATCATGGTGTTATATGCAGGTGCATCCTTGTGACGTAACCCATGTATGTGTTTAACCTAAGCTGTATTTACTTATCCTAAACTTACCCCACACCCATACTTGACCAAAAATAGAAAATAAAAATTTAGAACTAAGTAACCTATGTAGTCTGCGGTACCCCTCCCCCAAAATTTCGACCAATAACCAAAATTATTAATGGGTCTAACCTAAGGTAACCTAAGTAGTAAGAAGTCACCCTTCCCCAAAATTTCGAAAATCGTGTATGCTTTAATCTAATTTGACCTAAGTAGTCCGTGATCAACCATCCCAAAAATGTTGCATACAATTTTTTTAAATCAAAACATTTCCACAATTGTTTATGTTTTTAATCTAAGGTGAAATAAGTATTTCGGGGTCAACCATCCCTCAAAATTGTGCTCCCAATGCTTTATGTTTTTAACTTAAAGTAACCTAAGTAGTCCCCCTGAAATAAAATTTGAATAAACAACAAATTTCCAAAATCGTATATGTTTTAACCTTAGGTAACAAAAGTAGTCCGGGGTCACACCACCCACAAAGTTTGTTCTAATAATTTCCAAAAAAACTTAAATTTTCAAAAACCGTAAAATATCATATTACTTCATGCATATAAGGTGTTAAGCTAATATAGTGCAATCCTTGCACTGTATATTTTAAAGCATAAATACAAAAGGAAACAATAGATATACACCTTTTGGTTTTTCATACAATGAAAGGGTAAATTAAATATGGTACAGAGCGTAAATTTAATTTATTTCAATATTCACACAAAATTGCATTAAATTGTTTCTAAAGGTAAAAATAAAAATGAATACAATTCTCACAAAGAATAAGTATATTCGTCAAACGCGTTTCAACGACAAAGTCGTCATCTTCAGGGACAAATGAGCTACAAATAGGTACTGTGCTACATATTTATACCCTCTCACAGAGTAGGGCGGGGTCTTAGTTTACAAACAACCAATAGAGTTTACAATATAACAACATAATATTACAAAGTAACCTATAGTCTTATGTCTAAAAATTAAAAGTAATGAGAATGATTGGTTAATTTCTAGGATATTTTATGAGTGAGATATGTAACCAGGCCTAAACTACAGGAAATAAGTGTTAAAAATCAATAAATGCAGAACTAAAATGAAATACATTATATAGGTGATCCTAAATTATGTACGATTTAAAAAAAGTCTATAAATATAAATGTTAAAATAAAATCGAGCTTATGTTTGGATATAAAAAGATGCAATTTACTGATGAAGGGAGAATAACGATAGATGATACTTACTATAAAAGAACGGTTTGGTTGTACGAGTTACTGTTCACCAATGGTTGTAAACGTTCACCAATAAAGGGTGTGTAAACCGATCCAGACTTTTACGCCGACAAAGGTATCTGTTTGAAAATAAATGCTCACAAAAGACAATACGATCCGCAGAACTAGATTAATCGAAACCCTAATTCGACTGAAAACAAAACAATTATAAAACATTTGTTCCCATCTAAAACGGTCAATGGAAAAGGATACTCTTACTGGGACGATCCAAAACAAATTGTGCGATCGATTGAGGCTCTTATTAGCGTCCAATG
>JAGFPH010000549.1:341380-394316 GCA_018207615.1 Philaenus spumarius
CGTGGAAGAACTATTGGAAATGGGAATGATAAAACGTCTGGGCAACCGAAATATTGAATCATTGATAAATGAGTGTCGAAAAGTTTGGACGTTATTCTGAGCAACGACTGCACACAAAACAGGATCCTAAAGGTGTGGGGTACCTTACGTCTGAGGGACACTACGATATTCAAAATAAGTTTTTATGCATTTTAGGTGTTATTATCTCTAATTGCAATGCTGTCATCCTGGGTACTATGGAGAAAAGGTGTTTAATGTTTGAAGAGACGATTAAAAAGTATCACACTAAAGGAATCCGACTTGGGGGTTTGAGTATTTCCAACGAGAAAGATGAAGCCGAAGTGGCAAAATAGTATCTTGAAACTCTATTACCTAGCAAACTTTCAGATTGCTATAGTGTTAATAGTAATCGAGTAGTACTATACCCTGAAGAAGAGGGGGTGAGTTAAATATGAAATACGCTAGCAATTGTCTGGTGACAATCGGCAATGATGCGATGGTAACTTTGATGAAGACAAAACAAAAAAATTAGTAACATAGATGCTCCAAAGTCCAGGGGGCAATGCCATCACCAAGTTGAATGTTGGCAATAGAAGCAAATCGTCTACAGCGTCAACATGGGATTTTAAACATAAAAGACTAACCGTTTTTGTACAACCATTGTTCAATAACGACGCAGTTAATTTTGAATACTTACAGGCAAACACTATAAGTCTAGTTCAATTGCCCGTTGGTAATGTGTAGAACGCCAACTCTAAAAGAATCATTAACCTACCAATTGCTACCACAAATGTAGATGCTGCGAATTTCCGACAGCTAAAGGCAGCCATTTGGGACTTACAGAAATGGTTGAGGACAAACATTATAACTAAGAATTCCTCTGAACATTACTTTATCGCAAATGAGAAGCGAATATGTAAATTAATTATCTAGCGGTATATTTGACGACGATGTCCTCACTCTAGTTCAACTGAATGATAATGTAAAAGTCAAAGTAAATAACATTAAAGCTTTTATAACTCATTGCTCGTTCACAATCTACATAAACTTGAACAAAAAGACACTCCCAAAAGATAAACGGTCTCACTGAAAAGATGTGTGGAAACTTTTACTATTATGGTTACCTAATGACGTTGTATAAATTCAGTCGTCCAGTAAGATTACCTTGACCGTGGTGGGTTTTACTTTTCTACATAAACTGAAGGTTAGTTTAGTATACAAATGGCAATGACACGGTCAACACCTATCAGTCGCAAGCGAAGAGTTGTTAGGAAAGAACGTAGTCTTATTTCCAACGTATTGACTGCTGGTGATAAAGTCTTGAAAAAAGCTATCGATCTTCTACCTATAGAACTTCATTTACCCAGTTGCAACTACTGTGGACCTGATACGAAATTATCCAAAAAATTATCACAAGACAATAAAAGTGTACATTTTTTAAACGAAGCCTATGAGAAAGGTATAGCTTACAGCAAGTACAGTGATTCCAAGAGGCGTAGAGTTGCAGATAAAATTTTGGTTGAAAGGGCTTGGAGTCATGTTAAAGCGAGTAACACGTCCATAGAAGAAAAAGCAGTTGCTTGGGGGGTAACAAACGAGATGAAATTAAAATAAGAAATCGGAAGTGGTAGGAGGAAGAAACGGATAACAGAAAAGAAGTCAGAGGAAAAGTTGCTGAAATAGCTCAAGGGTAAAGGTCTTTACTTGAAACCGTATACGAAAGACAGGAATAGAAAACGCTGTAGTAAAATAAATCGCCAATAACTTTTATCCCGATCATGCCACTGGCTAATATCGATTTAGAAAAATATGCCACTAAATTTAAAATTCCATGTTTCAGAGGTGTTTACGTGTGAGATTACCTTCCCTTTGCAACCCTTAAAGAACGAAGCTGCCATTGTGAATTTTGACAGTGTAAGTTGTGAAGAATCCCAGTGGGTTTGCTAGAGAAAATGGGGAGCCAGTTTAGAGTACTTTAATAGTTTCGGAAATTTTAGGCCACCCATCAAGCTGACACGATATTTTGGCCCAAACGCTTCAGTTCACTATAACTACAGACAGCATCAGACAGGCAACTCAGTCGTCTGCGGACATTTGTGCTCATAGTTTCTTTTGCTATGAGTATCGTTTTGTCAGGTAAAACAGTTCCACACTTTGGTGCGATTTCTTTCTGCCACTCGAACTTGACAAAGAGTGGGAAATTGGTCTTATATATCTTTCCACTTACAATTCTATTCAAAACTTAATAGAAGACGTTAATAACAAACTTAAGATCAAAGGATCTGTGAACATAAGTACGAAATATAAGCTCTCGTATTTAACATAAATATCTACAGGTTTGTACGAAATGAATACCTGGAAATTTTTATTGAAGAGGTGCTCGATCCGAAAGGAATTACATTTTCATTGAAACCAAATAACAGTACGTTAAAAGCGAAAGTTCAATGTTTGAAAGATGTTTATTTCGAGGACGGGTCCATTAGTCAATGACTAGGTTTCAAAAATGGTAAATTAGAGGCAAATGAGAAATGTGTGTCCGATTTGCTGGTTAATATTATTAGGATAAGTGTAATCCGTATTGAATGTAATATCATGGTCGGCTCGTTTCAAAACAGTACCGAATGTCACATCATGCAAGGTGAAAACTATTCATTGTGACGGTGAGTCTGATTGATCAGAACCGAGAGTTGATAGATTTTAGAGGTGAAGCGATTTCAGTGCGACTGAATTTAGGGTTTCAACTGGGACTCGTTTTTAATGAGCGACAGTATAAACTGGTGGTCAGTAATACACGTCAAAACTAGTTTTGGTTAAAACCACGAAACATTCGTTTCCTCATATCGCTAGGATTCGAAATCAATAATGAAGCTGTTGGAAATCGATAGTGCTATTGAGTACAATGACGTCATCGGCGGTATGGAATTCCATCATATGCCTTATGTGTCAGCAACTTATAGTATTAATAACGAAATTGGTCATTAATCAACAGGACGTGATTACGGTATCGTTTGAAAGTCTATTGTATCAAAGGTTCATTAGGCGGTAAAACAGCTACTAATACGGATGTGACAGTAAAGTTAGTATCTAATGCAGTAGCACTTTTGTTTGACTATATCCATTATGAAATCACCGCAAACGAAGTGGACAGAACAAGAAATGTCGCAATTTTGAGTACAATTAAGAACATCTTGTAATTGCAGGAAAATGAAAAGAATAAACTCGCAAATGAGGGATGGCTGGGTGCGGGAAATAAGAACAAACTTGTTCGACATTTACAATCTCCGTGACATTGAAAATTTATGTTTTTTTTTTAAGTAAACAAGATAATTGTGGTGAACGTAAAACAGGAACATGTACTTTTAGGCTCTTCGTACAATTTAAACGCTATAAGTAGCGAGAACGCCTCGACCGTGTATTTGGAAATAAAGAACATAGAGTAAAGAGTTCTTCATCTCATTGTGACCGATGCTAACAGATTGAATATTTTGAAAATGATCTAACGCAATGCCCCCATTCACGTCACGTTTAAGAAGCTGGGAGATTCACGAATTCCCTTCTCTTCCTATACCACAACAAATTTACTGGATCATAATTTTTATTGGAAAACACATGTCCGTTATTCTATCATTTCAGAACGACATGAAAAATCATTTAAAAAAGGCACAACCGTATTTGACCTGTGTGGAGTTAATAATGTAAAACTCCGATTGAATTCACAGTATTTTCCCTACGACTGTATCTATGGGGACATTTCGACCATGTACGAGATGTCCTATAGGTTTTAAAAGTCTTACTATGTACACGAGTCACCTCCTTGCATGGATCTGCCACATTCAATGACAAAGCCCCAAATTTTGTGACTGACTGATAAAAACAGAACGATTATATAAAATCGATAAATCCACAGCTGTCTCATTATACTCGATTTTCATCTAGTGTACAATCTTCCTTCCATTACGGTTAAAAAGATGGTACTTTATGACTCAGTCGCAGCCATTGCTCAACGACTAACCAACATTTGGGTATTTTCTTAAAAATCCGTACATTTCATAATGCACAAAATTCGTAGCGACAGGATTATTCTAGCATACGGGTTACTATATTGGGATGTTACTTCAAGCTGGTAAAACTTTTGTTTTCTTTTCACATGAAGTGATTAAAGAAATTTTAGTTCATATAAAATAAATCAAAGCAGCCCTCGCGGTTAAATATGGGAGTCATTTTATATTTAGAACCTTAGATATTAAAGTAAAAATTATATTTGGTAAACGATACGTTCTATTGTATGACGGTAATCATAAGTTAACCTTGAAAACTGCATAGTGGGGGTTATTTGCAGACAGTATTCCGTTAGTATTGCGTCATATAAATGAATTATTTTTTATTAAGAAAATTTTCGCGATTACATCAGTAAGTGTTTGACCAGCGACGAACTCGTTTCTAGTACACGCCCAGAAGAGGAAAAACTGTACGATGAAATCGCCCTTTTTTAAAGACATGTTTGACTTTGAAATTAAACCGGCTGCAATGATTAAATTTCACTGTTTCCAACTTAACAACAACGAGTATATAGTTAAAGAATTCGCCATAGTAGGCGATGATTTTAAAAGCGACACTGTTTTCAAACCGCCTAATAAATTTGGTCTACTCAATGCTAATGCTCGTAGGTAAGTCCGATATTTGCAGACACATTACCATCGTATCTGTTGGGACGAGGGCAGCGTCCCATATGACGAGGAAACTATACGCACTTTGTGTGAACCGTTTTCTAAATTTTCACAAAAGGATTTGAAAAAGCTAAATTTTTACATCCGCTTGTGAAAGAATGCATGAAAAGGAAAAATACTCCTACTTTACAGATGTTCAATGCACATTAACTCAAAACTTTCAATACGATATTAAATGTGATTTAAAAAATGCTAAATGTTTTTACGATTTATTATTTGCTTAATGTGCACATATTTGACGTTAAACCCCCCCCCCCAAAAAAAAAAACTCGGTTAAGTTCTGTTAAAGTAGGGGTATGGGTGTACATTTTTAACGCACAGTTTAACACTGTGTCATATATAACATTGTAAACTGTTTTTAACTGGAAGCAAAGCGTTTTATGTTAGTACATCGTTATATACTGTGTTTTACCATACAATATATTACGAGAAGTTTCGAAATACCACTTTGCGCATTACCCACCAGTTGACCTGGCAGATCGTCATGACATTCCCCACAAAGACACCGTTCTCTTTAATGTGAGTCTTCCGCCGTCGTCAATCTGCAACAAAAGCAGTATAGTTAAGTTTGTTTACTTTTCATAACAAGCTGTATTAAATTATGACCACTTTACCATTGTAATTGTATAGGAGTATTTATTGCCGATACATGCAATTAATTTTGTTTGTGTGTTGTAGGTGTTTATTGTTCTACGAAAAAAGTCAGATCAGTTAAGTTTTCTTCACATCTATCACCATGCAGCTGCTGTTTTCTTTGTATGGCTCGCTGTTGCCTTAGTGCCAGGTACGTGTTATTTTAAATAACAAAAATAATCTATGTAAATATAATATTACCAATTGAGTGTAAACTACTACGATATACTCACAACTTTTCATTCATGGAATGTAGCCTACGGTGAGTATTTTTATTTTGTCAAAAACTATGCTTTTGTCCTAGACGGATTTCAAGTACATATTCTAATACCAGCATTGGGTTCCTTCTTAACTTGTTTGGTTCCTGTTTAATAAGGCCTACGTAAATGCTGACAAATCGTATGTTGCAATTTCGTTTAGCAAATATATTGAACTAACATGGGCAAACTATTCCACATAAGGTTTTAAATAACACATAATCTGATTGAAATATACATTAGCGTTAAGGTTTTCACAAGTTTTAAATTAAAATATAGAAATGTTCTAGCTTCGCATATGACTGTACAGCTCTAGTGTAAAAGGGTGAGGAATTTAACAATACAAATAAAAAATAACACTACTAAAAATAACCAAAATGTTTACATTATTTAGATTTAAAAAATTTTTTAGTGTAAAATAAAATATAATTGTAAGTAGAGCTAACTTTTCATCTTTTTACAATACATTTTAAGAAAATATTCAAGAACAACCTATTAATTAAACGAATATTCCATCAAAAGTAACAATGCACTACTGACACCAAGTAGGATTAAGAAGTTATTAATTAAAACCATACATGTTTTCTAGGGGTTTAAAAAGTCGGGCTGATAAGTGCCCTTTTATGTTTTTTACTTCTAAGTAACGTACATAAAAGTTTGTTTTTTATACAGGTGTAGGACAAAGTGATTGATGGCAATTGGTTATACAGGGTGTCCCCGAACTCTCTGGACCCCTTTTGTGGATATGTTCCTGGAATCGAGACAAACATAATTCACAATATAAACATGGGTCAACGGGGCTTATTTTTTCGTCTGTCTGTCTGTATGTGTTTTTTATACAATACTTAATATTTTTGAAAGTAGAAAATAAAATCTGAAAAAATGTGAGTAATCTGAAACACGGGTAAGAACTCTCTAACAAAGCATTTCCGGACCTATGAATATATATGAATTTTTTTCATTATTTTTTGCTAGTAGAATCAGCTCAGAAAGTGTTCGGAATATAATGCAAATAACTGATTATTTTAGCTCATAATAACTTTAAAATATTTTGTTTCTAGAGTAATTCTGGGTATTGTTGACAACTACCAAGAAATACATTTTTCCTTTTTTTGTCAATATCTCTGTTATCCTTTGAGCTACAGACAAAATAAAAAAACCACTGTGTTTACTATTAGAAAAGTAAAGTTATTTGTCTCTTCTAATTTTTGACATTTAAATTATAAACATCCGCCATTTTGAAAATATTTAAAATAATGTTCTAATTTTTCGTACAGTGATAAGAAGTTACGCAAAAAAAAGGTGTACAAAGTTTGAGCTCAATATCCTTTCTACTTTCAAAAATATTAAGTATTTTGTAAAAAACACATACAGACGGACAGACGAAAAAATAAGCCCCATAGACCAATGTTTATATTGTGAAATATGTTTGTCTCGATCCCAGGAACATAAACACAAAAGGGGTCCAGAGAGTTCGAGGACAACTTGTATTCAAGTTTGATATAGTTTTGACATTTTGTATGTATATTATTATTAGGTGATCCTAAACTTTAAAGTTTACTTTCTAGGTGGATCTCCTGTTTTAGGTGGTACTGTAAATTCCTTCGTCCACGCAGTAATGTACTCATACTATTTAGCGACAATCATAAATCCTGAGTACAAGAAATACATCCGGTTGAAGAAATTCATCACACAGTTACAGATGGTAGGTAGCAAGTAAGAAAAATTCTAATCTAAAATACAATTTATTAGTAAATCAAATAGGTTTAAAATCATATGAATGATATTTCACAACATTACAAAATCGATTACCCAAACGACCTTTTATAATTCGGAATAAAACTGGAACGGCTATACCGTCGGAATAATATTCTACACATAAATATTATCGTGTCATATTTTATAGTAAATATTGTAACTAAATATCAATTATATAAACATATATGTAAATTGTTTAAGTAAATTACAGTGTGATTTTATAGGTTAACTAAATTTAGAAAATAAATGGTAATTTTAATGAATTACCTATGTTTATAGTTCCATAAATATTTTGTAAGTTATTTATAAAAAAGATAAAAATTTCAACTAAATAAATGGGAAATACAGTAAAATAAGTCAATAGGTTTTAGTGTATTATATAAAGTAAGTTTACAAACGCATGTGTGATAACAATAAAAGCACCAATACATTAAATGAAATCCATGCTCAAAATATCTGTTAAAGATTTTACTGCCATAGATGGTTTTACATTTTCTGATAGATGCAGTCTTGATGATGCTGTCAGCCTGATGTAACCGTTCCTTTAATACCTTTATCATTATTGTTGCATGCACTCTTTGCTTAAATTCTCATTTTCAATGTTCCCATTTGACTGTAGGCAATATTTCTCTTGGAATTTCAGTGTGAAATACTTTCGATAATATTATTTTTCAGCATTTAAAAATGGATACCTTGACTAGGTCTGTATGAATTAAAAACCCCTTCAATGGAACTATTAAAATTTATTCTTTCTAAAAATTCCAAAGTGGCCTGTTCTCAACAATGGACAAATTTTACTTAAATATGCTCCGTAATAATGTTATACCAGACCTGCAAGTCCATGGTCTTGGGAAAAGGTCTGTGTGATGGAGCACTTACACACGCTTATAATTAGGCCAAATCATTGTTTACATGAAATTGAGGAAACTGTCTAATAGGAAGTAAGTGTGGGTTGTCTAAGAATTTGAAACCTTTTGAAGTAAAGCATATAAATTCTGGCCCTGTTATCTGAATTTGTAGTGCATGGCTTAAAACTAACGACTTATTCCCTCTAATTTCTAAGAGCGGTACAATTTTACTTACAAAATAGGAACATGTTTTCTCCCACCAATTTTGTTCCCTAGTATTAATGTTGTATCGGGTATAAACCGTTAAAGACTGTACTATACTATACTATACTATAAAGACTGTTGGGTTATTTGCCACATAAACATTGCATAACACGTTTTTGGTTAATTTAAAGTTACTTAAACAAATCCATAACAAACCACTTTAATTTGATTACTTTTTGGTTTATCTATTGAATTTTAATTTGTCATACAACTTATAAATCTAAATACATTTTAAAATGTTTAAACAAAAATCTTTAAATAATTAAAGGCTTTTAAAAGTCGTAAATCTTCATTTATTTCACCTTTAAAATTACGCCTTATCTTACAAACAAAATTTTGTTTACGTTATTTTAGATTCCAGGCGATGATAACCACCCAGGTTTTTCGCCTTTAAAGCCAAAAAAAAAAAAAAATTAGATTGGTGTTCCACAATCTAACATTACTTAAATATAAAATATTCTGAACATTTTAAATAAAACTGTGATCTTTTTCCAACCATAATATCTTTTGTGTTCACTTTGAGTAGAAATTTACTATTTGAGTAGTAGCATCGTAAAATCTCGATTGCGTCTGCAGTTGTTTTACAATATTTTACATCAATTGTGCGTACAAAATATAATACATGACGCTTTGTCTCGTCTTGGCTGTTTGATTAAAGTATGTTAATATTATTTTTAACACAAATGTTTCCTTCAGGATTATGTTTTCTTGTACATTTTTAATTGCCATCTTAGCATTGCCTTTGGAATGATAGCACATACATAATTCCAATATTTAAGATTATGCATTTAGTATATGTAAATGAGTCTGAATGTGCATTAAAAAAATATGAACACAAAAATTACTGCATTTTAATATATTAAGTCTACAACAAACGTGTAAATACGTTATCCTCCTAGAATATTAATTCATTAACAAGATGTGATGACTAATTTCAATGACACGTATGACAATATATTTGTATGATATAATGAATGCATGTATGGTTTACATTTTAAGCTCCGGTATGACAACGTCCTTTATTTAAAATAGAGTAAATTTAGCTGAGTATAAAAATAATAAATAATGATGAAGATAAAAGGTAAAAACATTACTTATGTGTACTTTTCAGGCTCAATTTTTGTTTTTGGGAGTAGTAGGCTGCCTAGGTTTGTACTATACTGAGAGTAAATTGTTGTGGAATTTGGGCTACGTTGGTTTCCCTCAAGGAGTTTTATTCTTGTTCTTATTCAACCAGTTCTACAAGAAAAGATATCTGACAAAGCAACTAGATACAAATAAACAGAGTTAAATTATTCAATATTTGTGTCAAAAATTAAACTTGTTTAAGTTGTTTTATTCAAACAAAAGTTAATGTTGTGATGGGAAAAGTATTGATGTAAATGTATGAAAAACAAATCAATATAATATTATGTAAAAAAATAAATAAATATATGTTTCATAACTTATATTACATTTCTTATTCTTATGTCTTATTTATTCCATTTCTTGGATTTTTTTAGTTACTTTGATGATTGTAGCCTATATACACTAAATAATAAAATATTTATTTATTAAAATTTATTTATACAATTAGGCTTGAATACATATTTAATAATAATGTTATTTGAAATTTTTCTTTGTGTGCAGATACTTTTTAAAATTGAAAAAATAATTTTACTCGTAATCTTAAGTCCATATTTATAATATTTGTGAAAATGGTTTACAAAATAATCAGCCATCTTTCATGTACCTAATCTAATAATGTCCCTATGTATGTTTTTTATGTCCATTTGGATTTCCTCCAATTTATTATCAATATTTGTCTTTCTCTAACAAATCCTAAGGCGCTTTACTAATAGCTTAGTTATTTTCATATGAAACTATTTGGATAATATATTAAACTTAGTTTCAGAATACATATATTGCAATTTAAAAAATAGGGAACAAATATAAAACAAATTAAACTTGAAATAAATGATAACATAAAATAATACTTGTTTAAAACTACAAAATAAAAAAAACAACAAAGCTTTGAATGGTATATTTCTTGAATATTTCAATGTTTCCTAAAACCTAAAACTATATATTCCTTTTAAAACAAAATTGCTTTTATATTTGGTCCATACCCTCTATATTAGTAGTATATTACTTTTGAATCTTTATATGACCTTTCTGATGAGTTACTTGAGGGTGAATTACTGATATAGTTTACAATGTAAATTATAGAATGGTTTATTAATCAAGTAAAATTATCTGCATTATAAAATTAATATAAGTAGTTGTATAGTTGTATACCATGCAACATATTTAGTGCTGCGATCATCCAGGCATGAAAAAATACCAAAAACGTTTTGCTATGAAAATTATTCCCTAAATAAAATTTTGGTTTAGGTCACATATTGGGCATGTCTTCAAGAATGTAAACAGTTCATAAAAATGGATACACGGTAATTTTGATATTGCAGGTGGAGGGATTTGTTTGTTTATGTAATCTTAAATAGACATAATATTTTCTTATCTTAAAATTAAATGCTAAAAGATAAATATCAAGTTTGGATACAATGAATCTAAGTACTATGTTTGCTGAACAAAGTAAACAGATTAACCAGGTAGTTTGGGACAGCTGTTGCATCCAGTTAGTGGACTGTTCAAGTTGATTACCAGTTCTGCATACAAAATGTACATTTAGTGCATTGTTTTGTACGCAATTACGCATTCTATTTATACATTCATAATATATATATTGCACATTTCCAAACAGTTTTATTGTTTTTGTATTTATAATTCAATCTACTGACGGCCATCAGAATCCGTTAGACGTACAACTTCAAATAACTTTAATTAAAGCGTCAAGTATATTGATTACGTAAATAGTCTACCAATGCTATCCACAAATAAGACCATCACGACTCAGGGAGTTATAAAATGTCAGACTATATTTCACAGGTTCGAGACTCATCCAAGGATAATTTTTTTTCTTATTCTAAGGAACATATATAAACAATGATAAATTATTTATGTTATTTGTACTTAAGGTGTAAAATTGTGTTTTGTTCGGTTTCTTATTATAAGTGTATTAATTTTATTTTGTTTGAGTTACAAGAAAGTAAAGTTCATTTAAGTTATACATGTACTCCTATTAATTTCATATCTTTATTCTAATAAAATAATATGTTTTATAATCAATTTACAAACATTTGAATTATACATTAATGAAGGCTTTACATCTTAATTTGTGTTAGTAAAACAGCTAAAATAATAATATAGCTTTTGATTTTTCTGTAAGAATTTTATTTATTTTTTTATGTTTTATTGATAAAAATAATTAACGTTTAATATAGATAAGTTATTATACAAACAAATATGAAAAGCTAAAATTAAATTATACATTTTTGGTTTACATGTTGACTTTAAAAAAATTTAACACATTTATTATTTAAAACAAGGAAATACCAAGTTTTTATCTAAGGGCAGTTATTTACCGTCAGGGGGAACCTTACAACAAACTATTATAAAACCTTAAAAATCACGCCCTCTCCTAAACCCCTAATCCTATTTTGTTTATGGAAAACTATGGCTTGTGATGAATTAAATTAAAGCCTAAATTTAAAATAGAAGAAATTTGTTGTTATAAAAATGAATATTTGCTAAAGCATTCTTTCGCTAAGCTCAATTTTTTTTTTAAATTTTGTAAGCTTTTTTTCTAATTTAAAATATTTAAAAGTTGGAAAGAGATATCCAAATGCATTTCTAAGGAACGTTTTTCACCTTTTTTTAGAACTTTAAAAAACCTATTTGCAAAATCCTCCCCCACGCAAAAAAATAATAAAAAATTGCTTAACCCATCCGCCCACTACTTTAAAAAATATTATTTTGGTTAATAATAGTTATTTTCTAGAATTTTATAAAGTTGAAGTAAGGAGTGGTTGCTACAGTTCTTGTTGTTCTCTTAAATGTATATTTGAAAGAGTACACATTGTTTTTATTTATGAGGCTCAGAAGCAGTGCGTTCGAAAGACAGGTGATGGAAGAAGCCAATCTGACAGGTTTTATTCATGTGGTCATAATTGTGAATTTGTAATTGTTTTTTTTTATAATTACTTTTTTCTTTGGTAAATTTACGTTGTTATATTTGACTAAACTGAAAAGGAATGATAACATTACCTTAATTTGGTACGAGCTCTGGTAGAGTAAAACGTTTGTTCTTCAGTTATAAAGATAAAGTTTAGCAAAGAAAGTATAAATGGGAAGTAAAATTTGATAACATAAGATATCACAATAATAGTCCATCGATTCTGCATTATACATACAAAACCACTTTATGTCAGAAGAAATCTAAGATGAATTTGATAACAACCAATCACAGAAAATGTTATAATTGAAAAAAATTTATAACCTGAACTACATTGTTAGTTAAGTATTTATAAGGGTTAATATTTATTGATTTGTATCTTTCCAAGAGAATCAAAATGTAAAAAGATCTATATTATGTCGTTTTCGATAAACAAACTCTCCGATTTTTGCAATGTTCTGGCAGTGAGTTTAAACAACAGTTTCTTACAGAACATTTTAGCGTACGCAGCAACTGCAATTGTATACCTTAATTCCTTTCAAGAGTTGACAAAACTAGAATTAACTTCCATTATAATCAATGTATAAAATAATACTTTAACAAATTAGTTTCCCTTCGTATTATTTACGTTGAGGAGTTGCCGATCACTGCGTTGGAAAACGTGGAGAAGCAACATAAGCATAAGTACCACATAAGCCTACTAAGATTTAATCCATCTATTAGTATATACTACAGAATTTAACAATCTTTTTAACTTATAATAACATGAATTAGTTGGCCATGAGGTCAGCTTAAACATTCACACGTTAAAGTCTATGAAATTACCTTTTTTAACCCTGGTATTTAGTATTAAAATATTAATAATGAGTGTTGAAAATGTGTTCCTTTGGTTTTTCCTTGTAAAACTTATTGATCAACTTAATGTTCTTAAAAAAATGCTACTTTTACATGTAGCATTTAAACAGCCTATATTTTAAAAAAATTAGTTTTTATTTTAAGATGAGCTTCAGAATTTGTATTTGTATAACATTACATATTAATTTTTGAAAATTATTTTACATTTAACAACATGGTCTTTTCTGAATCTGACCAAGAAAATATTCCTTCCTGGAAATAAAACGCAAATATAATTAAAATACTGTTTTAGTTACGGATAATACAATACAATAATTATGAAGGTGGTTACTTAGCGTCTTGACTATATCGTTGTTCTAGTGGACAAAAGTGTTACTTCATTTTGTATTTGTTTTACTTTTAATGTATTAACTTATTATGAGGAACTATTAATGTACACAATTGTTTCTTATTCAATTTAAAGTATGATTTGTGTACATTTTTTGATAAAGCGATAAGTAGCAAATGGGTGTACACGTTTGACCACGAGGACAATGAAAAGGATGACTCTAATATAACAATTTTAAAACAAAATATAAGTTATAGGAATTCTTTGCTGTATTTATTTTTTTAATGATTTGTATAAAATGTAATAAGTGCTATTCAAACAAAACAACATAATTATATTTTCAATCCAAATAATATATTCATAAATACTAACAATCAACCACCCTGTATCTGATTACTAGATCAAAACCTCATTAAACGAAACAACCTGGAACACATATCTGTAAACTTATTTTTTGCCTAATTTAAGTTAAATACTATAAACATACTATTTACAGGAAGATTAATTTTCAACAAAACAAAAAATGGCCATGAAAGTTATACTTAAGGTGTAAAATAATTGCAAAAACTGGTGGATTTATAGACACAAATTCGGCTTCTCAATTCAAAGCTCTTGGTCTTAGAAACATGACAAACAAATAAAGATACATTGTGCTTCATAGATTATAGGCCTAATATGTATGATGTTTCATTTAATTATATTACATTATTTATACTCTGTCAAGTTCAGGTTGGCCGATTAACTATTAAACCTACAGTGGTCTGAAATTGTTTTTGATCGGTTCACTTGCAAGATGTCTTGTTCACACATTTTACAATATTCTTGTTACAAGAATTTTGTTCGTTTATAAACATTCTCATAATCAAATTAAATATTCTAATACCTAGGTCGAGTTTGGTATCATTTTTCATAACTTTTTTAGTAGATTTCAAATAAACTTTTAAAAATGTTAAATTATTATTCTGTGAAGAAAGTGTACCATTGTATAAACACAGCCAGTAGGTGACTCATCGCTTAGGCAGCGGACAGCGGCGAGGGATTATAGGGATGGCCTCAGGTAGTCCAAGGCCACACTATACTACAGGCCATACTGCTTGGATTGTGACTCAAGGCTCCCGGCACTGTGCTGCCTTATGGCGCATCAATGTCGCTCGCTCAAAATTACTGCACCCTAGGTCGCTAGTCCAAGTGTTTGTGTATAAAACTTATATTTTATTATTCTGTATTTACTGGCGAACACAACGATGTCCATAAATAGTGTTTTAAGGTAAATTTATAGCACATTTTTAAAGACTAAACATAAACATTGTTTCCAATTATTAAAAAGCCTGACAGTGTTTTTTTAATATGGCCTATATTACACTAAAAAATTTCTTTGTCCAATTTCTTTGATGCAATATTTGATAGTGTAATATGCAATCTTTTATCAAAGTTGGCACATGTCAAATGTACTTGTCAAAGGTTCTCTAAGAGATAACTTTGATTCAATCTTTGATCAAAGATCTTTCACAAAGAACTTTGATAGTGTAATACAGGCCTATATCAAAACAAACCTAAACTTAACTGTTGCATGTATAAAATATAATCTATTCTGTTCAGACAAAAACATAAAATACATCAATACTTCAAAAAAACACAATAATTCTCAAAATATTGTTGTGTCCTACATATTTGTTATTAATGAAGTCTATCAAACGTTATCAAAGTTATTTTATTAGTTATCAAATAAAATAAGACACATCTATAGTGAAAAGTTCAAATTATTTTATTATATCATTTAAATTTACAAATTGCTAATTACAACCAACATTTTATTCTATTAAACAATAACAATTAAAGGTCATTGACAACTCAAAACAAGAATTCTGTACTAGAAAAAAATCATGAATTGTAACCAAAAGGAAGTACTGTAATGTATAAACAAATACTCTAGATTAACATTTATTATTTTAATGTTTTTCTACATTTACAATAACATTGAATCCTTAAACAAAAAGGTGATTTTTTTCCATTTCAAATACTCTGTGGTGTTTTATTGAACATGTACTAAGTATTGTAATTTTAGTAGGTTTATTTTATACAAATTACAATTTTTAGGGCATTCTTTATGAATCTGTCAATTATACAACTTTTTTTCCTTTCTTTTCAGTGTGTTTTTGTCATTATCAGCATTTACTGTCTTTCTTTTTTCATTGTGCCAGTAACACTTCTAGAATAGTTATTTAGTAATATGTTACTAAATGTATAGAGACACTTATCAATAAGTTTCTTAAAACTTACCCCACAACTATCACAGTTACTCTGTGTCATTAGGCCTGCATTACAAAAACTCAGCAATAGTTTCTTTGAATACTTTGGTTAGATGCTGATAAAAACTCTCCTTCATACCTTTCAGATATTATAGTTTTGAACACTTTGAATCCTACAACAACTACTTCTAACAAAGTATCAGATGGATATTTCAAAGACCCTCTGTTAATGATGTTAAAGTAATAGTTGTCACGTTGGGCCATAACATTTGATTCAGCATCTTTTAAAGTTAACAAACTGACACATATTATTATGTTGCATGTGTTATTCTTCAAAGCCACGTGAGCTACATACCCTCCTATGTATACTAAGCCTAACATATAGTTATCCGAAACATCTACTTCCTCTAAATCTACATCTAGATCATTAATGATA
The DNA here is from genome assembly GCA_018207615.1 of Philaenus spumarius. Taxonomy (NCBI): domain Eukaryota; kingdom Metazoa; phylum Arthropoda; class Insecta; order Hemiptera; family Aphrophoridae; genus Philaenus; species Philaenus spumarius. The sequence goes on from JAGFPH010000549.1 coordinate 357,790, forward strand.
GGCCTACTAAGAACATTATCCTCAGAATAATGATTGTCATCGTCGTCATTTGGAGAGCATAGTATATCTGATATACTAATTTCTAAAATTTTTTAAGAATATAGGTTTATAAGACTCAAAGCCCTTATCTTGCTTTCTGATTCTAATATTTGTTTGACTGAAATGTGATAACATGCTCCGCTCATAATTCTGTACTGCCCGAACTTTGCCTCTAAACTATCCGTCTGAAATTTACCTAATAAAACATGTCATGGTAATTGGTCAAATGTGTTATTATTTCTAACAATGTGGTCGCTGTATGCATTAAAGCTACATGTGTTTCATTGGAAAGTTTTCCTTTCCTTCAATTTAGCTTTTCACCCTTAACTACAATATTATCCCATGCTGTTAACCATTCAGAAAACTGTTTCAAAAATAAACTATTTTCATCATTTATGCCGTTAATAGGCTTAAAGAAATCTTCTTTGAATTTGATATACTTAAAAATTTATTTTACATTTACAATTTTAAACCATTTTAAAATTATTTCCATGTCATGAAAAAATTAAGTCGTGAATCTAAAAAAATTGGTAATCAACTACCTTTGAGAATTTAGATCATCTTGTACTTCAGTTACCAAATGTTTGTTGCATTGTTTGTATATTGTATCGCAACAAGTGTCTGCATTCACAAAAGCGATTTAGGTCAAATATACTTCAAATTGAGTTTGATGAAAATATAAATCTAAACTAGGTACATGTGCATAGTTAAGTGTAGAACAGGGGGGATAAAATTTAATATTAACTAAAATGTATAACAACTAAAAGTTGATTTACATAATGATCAGAATATGAATAAGTCGGGGTATATATTACTAGATACATGACGTTAAAAACTTTTAATTAGAAGTTCAAAGTTGTTTCAATTGTTCAAAATATAATTATTGGTTAAATTCATATTCTTGTAGTAATAAAGAAAAAGGACAAATAATTTTTATTACTAACTATCACTTTAACTAATTATTATAATGTTAATTATTGTGGATTATTTAGAGTTGCTCATTTAGGCGCCACATTTGTTTGCGCCACATACAGGGGTATGCGAGCGAATATGTGTTATTATAAAATATCTAAGTTTTTTTCTAAGTCTAAAATATGTGTTTTTTTTTTTTTTTATTGTAGGAATAATTGTTACAATTTTATGTTTTGTATTTATGTATATTATTAATTTGATATAAGAAGAAGTATAAGTACAATATTATATTTCAATTAATTTTTATTTCATAATATGGAAATAGTCATTGGTTTAGAAGTAATTATGTTATTATAAAATAGTTATAAGCGTTAGCCCTAGAACCGGTGGCTTCAACGAAAATGGATTTTTTGGCGTGTGCAAGGACTTTTTCAAAAATTCGCCAAAAATAGTAAATGAACCCCAATCCAAAAGTGTTCCATAGCTTTTTTGTAGAGAAAGGTTCAAAATATTTATATATGGCAGTTAAAAAATTATAGATGTACAATTTACAAATTTATTAGCTTAAGAAACAAAAAAGTTCAGTTACGAAAAATAAAAGTTCAATTTTAGGTCTACATAAAAAGTAGTAAACATTTTTTGTAATTTCTTCCATAAATTTGAAAATTTTTTGTAATTTAGTTCTAAATATAACTGTATAAAAATATTTATCAATTACAAATTTATTATTTTGAAAACACCAGTTTTTATGTTCCAACTACAAGGGTGCCAAAAAAACTAGGCCTGGTTTGAAACGTAATTTAGGAATATTTACTTTGCCCAAAAATGAAATTTTATTATAACAAAGTGTAGAGAATAAATCAAAGAAAAGAACTGTATACTTGTATATTAGATTGTCATAAAAGTGTTTTACTTAGAATAAATTGAATTACAAAAGTTAGGACAAATATCGAAACATCTCATCGATGCTTCGTAGGCAGGCATTGCCATCTGTTTAGACGGAGAATAACCGTTGAGATTTTAAATCGATCGTTTGTTTGAAAACTTAAAAACTGTGTCTGCCCCACGGTGCTACAAGAAAAACCATTGACACAAAACATATTTGGTTCACATGTAATGTTAGCAAGAATAATTCCGTACATGGACATATAAAAACATTTCTAAAAATAGACTGGTTTGACAAAGATATGACGTGTTTAAGAAAGGCTGTTTATTTGTTGGAAATCTGACCAATTGCAAGGGTCTACAAAATTTCCCCTAGCTTTAGAACTGTTTGACTGAATTTTGATTGGATGACAGATTCAGATAGTGGAATGAATCAAACGGTATATAGGTGTAACTCAGAAAAAATACTGGGTGGTCTGTAAGGATTGAGAAAAAAAACTTGAATTCCGCCCGTATGCCGTATGCAGTATTACGTCACACTTGTTCTGATAACACGTAAACTAAAGCAATGATTGCACAAGTAAATGTACGTTTTAGAAAGAAATGTAAATACAAAAATTAAAGTTTGAAACATTATCTTTCCAATGGTGTTTGTCTTTTTGAGATTGGAAGAATTTAGTGGGTCAAATATTCAATATAATCACTCGTTACAAATGCGTTGGAGTGACGGTATATTATGTACCGTCTGCCGGTTTTAGGGTTAGATATACATATATATATATATATATATTTTTTTTTATTGTAGGCCTAGATGTTACAATTTAATATTTTGTACCTATATAGAATTTTTATTTCAAAAGAAAGATAAACATATTTTCTCTTGATTTTTTTGATTTTATATTGATATATATCAAATTGTTTAAAAGTTATTAATATTATAACGAAGATAATTTTATAATATATATGTATATGTATAAGTAAACATTAATTTTGTTTTAGGCCTAGAAAGGAATTTTAAGTCTAGGCTATAACGTTGGGCGTTATACAAAAAAAAATAATAATTGTAAATAAACTTGTTTAAAAAAAATGGGTCGAGAAAAATTAAAAAATTTAAATTTAAAATTTGTTTTCAAATTAATAAAAAGATTATAATATAACTATGACATATTTTGTGAATCCTCCTTAGCTTTCCTCTCACTGAATAATTTAATTTCAATAAAAAACACTCTTTGTTCAATCTACTTTACTTTAAAATCAAAAACAAACACTTAACCTCAAAAAACTTTCTTTGTTTACCTTTAAAACATCTGTCAATCCTTCACATATAATATCTCAATGCTAGATGACGTCATCTGTGACTATCCCGCTTCATCCCGCCAAACTACGTCATAGTGCAAAGCCTATCGTAAAACATTGCACCATACGTGGCAAGCGTTCTTTCCCGCAAAATAATCTCATATGAGTCATATATTTTAATTATGCATATCGAATTTTACACAAACCTTTATTTTAATTTAATTCTTCGTTGTGCGTTTCGCAGCTGATAAAGTACTTACTAGATGGACAATTGCGGGAACCAATGAAATTCAAGATATCGTGACGAATATCTAAACCTTTTTACTCACTCATGTTCCAAATGTTCTTACAAGAAAAAATTCATACAAATTACATCGAATACAAAACATAACTTTATAATTTACAACATACAACTTAAAATTTTATAAAAATAAGACGCAATTTAATATTTGAAAAGATTTAATTTAAAGCAGACTAAAAATATTTGTATATTATTATTAAAGTTTATAAAAGATAGTTTTTTTAAAGTTCAAAATATACCTAGGTTTTAATACTTGCGTTTATTATGAAGATCCCACATAACACTGTTTTTATTTAACATACTTCACCAGCTCACAATGTACTTGTAAATCATGGCCATGCGTTCACACAATCATATCACTACAATCCTCAAAAACTACTCGATGAATCTTCATGTCGCAGAGTACAGACTTTGTACTACTAATATATTACAATCCAAAACATAACTTTCACTACTTATTTATGACAAACTCATTATTCAAAGAACACTTTGCAGAACTCTACATTCTCAATGCCTTACATTACGCCATCTTGCTAGACAAGTGAAGCTAAACGATGCTGTACAAAGCCTCCAGAAATTCTTCGTCGTTTACCATCGCTGTCATCAATATCAACTCTGTTCTTTTCTTCAAATATAGTTCTCTTTATAATTTATTCCCGAATGTATTGCAACTTTTCATTATGTGACTTTTAATATACATTGTTTTAAAACTTTATTTTAGTACCCACTGTTCCTTTTTATCAATGTTCAATTTTCAAACAAGTATATATCACACTTTTGTTTACCAATGTGTTTTCTTATTTCTTAAAATTTAAGTCTGCTTTTAGTTTTATATATTATAGTCTGCATTTTGTTTATCTTTACATATTTAAGTTATTAAAATTCACTTGTTTTGCATCTTTGATTTATTTAAAAATATATATAAATACAATTCATTAAATTTTGATTACTAGATCTTGCGTCTCTTATGTTACTAGACCCTCCATTCTTTGTTTCTACATTATATAAATTTACATGTCCTATCATACTTCTCTATGACATGGATTGCATGTGTCACAAGGCTTAACCTAAAATTATTGTATGAATGCTTTCTTTAAGGCAAGTAAAATAAATTGAACATACACACAATCATTTTAGGTTAGGCCTAGATGAACTAACATTTTATGTTTATTGAATGTATTTACAATGAATGGACATTTAACTGTATTTACCATCTTAACTTTGATGTTATAATTAATTCTACTTCTTTATTATAATAACATTAAACGTATGGAAACAGTAAATACTTGTATAAAAAACAAACTAATAATAAACTTCAATTGAAAGAATAAAAGTATATCATTCAAAACGTACATTTATGGCACAAAACATAAATGATGTGTGTATGTTGCCGTTAAGGCAGGAAATCTGTGATTTTAATCCTTACTTTGCATTATTTACATTTAAATAATGATATAAAATAAAAAATATACGAATTACAGAGAGGAAGTGAGAGAAAGAGAAAATCGCATAGGGGGAACATAATGCTTGTTTATCAAGTCACAAAAATTTATACATATTTATAATAAAAATATTCATATTAAATTACATAAAGATTTGAAAAAAGGGCAAATAAACTTCGGTCCTACGACAATATATTTTAAGTTTGAAACCAGCTGATAATGGAAATATTATAGGAAACAGCCGACTACTGTTACTGTAGTTATTATTATATTCAATAAACATAATATGTAATGGCACTTACATTTTTGTTAAATATTGAGTAAATTTCCAGTAATTTTTTTTTTTTTTAATAGACGCTGAAGTTTTTCAAAAGTATATAAAAACTCTCGTGGATTCGAATGCAATGTTGTGTCACACTTTCAAAGCAATTGGTTGAAAGCAAATTTTCGGAGATTATCGATTTTGAACAAACACATATTAAAATTTGTATTTATGTAGATTGGTCTTTCCGTTTAAATTTAATATACCTAAATATTTATGTGTGCATCGACATAAAATTCGGGTCCACCACTATTTTGAATGTTTCTGCATTAAAACACTTAAACTTTTTAAACTTTTTTCCAATTCAAGCTATAATCTATAAGTAGCTTATATTCTAGCTCCAGGACGTCAGGAAGTAAGTTAGAATTTGTACAGCTGATGTCTTGGTTCAGTGATTTGCGCATGGGGTTGCAACCACTTCTATATTAATAAAATGAATTAATTGTTTTTTTGTTTTAATTTTGTCTGTGTATTTTGTATGTGTGCGATGCACAGCAAAGTCTCAACGCATGCAAGTATCTGAAATGTTTAACATGGAAGGACGAAAGTTGGTGCGACTGCACTTTGAAGCAACAATTTTAATTTTTGTTTTAGTTTTCGATCTTGGAGCTTAATACGCTATTTCTAAACGTTTGACTACTACAAGGCATACATTGCGCATCAAATAAGAAGAACTTTAAGAATATATAGTGCACATTATTTCAACTATTACATCAATACTTTATTTATTATGAGGTATGTTGGCTTATCTTTACCGAGTTAAGTAATTCATTACTTAATAGTACTTACTGACACAATCACACTTCACAGTAACTCTAAAAAGATTAAATCTAGAGAGCTGCAAATATTGGTTTGGGTTTTAAATAGACGCTTACACAGTAATGATTTCGAAATTGTCCTACTTTACCTGAAGTGGTTTAGATCAATTTATCACTTTTAAAAATAACTATTGAGCTTGACTTGTGAGAAAGTAACTAGATAAAATAAAACCTGAACACAAAATCTCCAACAAATGCGTTTACTAACTTCAATCGAGTTTCAACGACAATATCGCCATTCTAAGAGATGCAAGTGTTACAGGAACCAAACTGATACTGAGTTATAGTTTGGTTATTGTAGCCCGTGCATCACTGAGGATGGCAAATCATCGTTGAAAGCGTTTGAAGTTAGATTTTGTTGTGAGAATTTGTGTTCAGGTTTTATTTTACCTAGGGTACCAAGTGTATTGGTTTTGGGACATTATACATCAATGTAATAAATAAAGCGGTTCAATAAGTGGTAAATAAATCCAAATATTCGTTCAAACCTTTAAAACTATTTTCTTTATTTTTAAAGCAAACCTAATTATTTTGTTTTATAATGAAAATGAGTGTTGGTTATAGTGAATTTTCCATAAGTTTTGGCCACCACCCCCTCTCACCCTGGGGGGGGGGGTTATTTTTATGGGTTTAACAAGGCTTCACTGTGGCAGACATAACTCAAGTTTTATTTGAGATAGCCTCATATTTTTTTTTTTTATTTTGAAGAGGGCATTCAATTTTACAACCTGTAGTATGGATAGTAAATTATATAAAATATTTCTGTAAAAAATATGTTATTTAATTTTTTTATAAAAAATTTTAGTAAAATATTTTTTAATCATTTCTTAAAATCTTTATTATAGGAACTAATGTATATCCATACTACAGGTTGTACAATGAACTGTCCTCTTTAAAATAAAAATAAAATTATGAGGCTAACTCAAATACAACTTGAGTTATGTCTGCCACAGTAAATGAAAACGTGATAAACAAAACTTTCGGAAATGGCCTAGAAAAAGACTCAGTTATTTGGAGAATATACATGTACGCGTTTTGTTTTTAGATAAAATAAACTAATTATAAGCATATTATCTATACTTATTATATATCAAATTGTTCATAAAATCACAGGGAACAAAACTAGGTGAAAATTAAAAAAAAATTAATGTTTATCAATATTAAGGTGGAGTGCCCCTTAAGAAAACTTATTGTGTTTGTAGCCATAGAAATAAAATAGCAAACAACAACAAAATTCCAATACCTATAAATTCTCAAAAGAAAATTGCATGTTGCTATGAGTATTGTTTAATCAAGATAAAATAAGTGTACGATGGATTAATAAATGTATTTCTTCGTTGATGTTATTTATTATCTTTGTGACATATGTTGTATATTATAAATAGAATAGAATAAAATTAAATAGTGATACAAAGATGTTTTCCTAAAAATGTATTTATGTTATTCCATACAAAGAATATTTGTTTTATTGCAAAAACGTTTCAATTTTGAGAAAAGAGCGGGGAATATTTAGATGGATTTGACAGCAAGGATCAATCAAAAATTTATTATTTCACTTTAATGGTTAAAATTAATAACTTTAAATTTTACAGAAATAGTCAGAAATTGAGTAGAAACCTCCTATTTTGTAATGGAGTAAAAATCGAGATTAGATTTGCAGAATCTCAACAGTAAATATAAACTTTATTTGGTCAGACGTTATCAACCGACTTCGGCTTTCCCCCTCAATTACAAACTCCAAAACTCAGTTCACTTCAGTTTCTCTTCACATCTTATCCAGAGATTCTAACTAAACATTTTGTCTAAGCTAGTTAGTTCTTAAAATATAAAACAGCTTATTAGGTTGACCAGCTTCAATAATTTAATTCAAGATAATTTAATGTTATGCCTAACATGATCATATCCCAAATATGTTATAATATATTATTGTATTAGGTCAATATTTAGTTACTAACATTTTGTTCACCAAAATATTTAACATTTTTAATTAACTAGAAATTTATATTGATCTAAGGATTGTTATTGCAACCTAATACCTTACACGTGTTTATTAAGTCATAATGATAAAATTTTAAATATAATATCTATGAAAAATATGATTTTTAATATTTGTCGTGTGCTTAAATATTAGATAAGGCAATATAAAGTCAATAGATTTAGACGAATTATAAAGATGTTAAAAATGGAATAAGTTAAGGCTTAGGATCGAAATAACAACATAAAACAGGAGTTGAAATGCCAGTCAAAATATACAAATAATTCGTACAATATACAAATTGATCCCATAATATATGTTATGTATTTTTCAACGATAAACTTAATCTTAAAACATAAAAAATACATATTACTATTGTTATGTTTTCCAAATATTTTTATGTACACGTAAGATTTCAAAAAGAAAAACTTTTATTAGTTTAATATATGAAAACAATACCAAAACAATTGGCAAACATATGTGTAATTTAAGCCTAAATGCTACAGAAACAATTTACTGAATTTAATACGCTATTTAACTTTATAATGTTTTTTATTTAACTTTATAATGTTGACACAATTATATTTATATAGTTAAATTAGTGTTTTGTCTATTAAATTATTTTCGTAATATGTCTAGCTATTATACAAGTCATCTGTTCAAAGCTGTCACTCATGTATGCTTGCTTTAACATCTTGGAAGCCTATTGTGTGTGTGACAGCTTGTCAAGCAAAATGTTGCTGGGTCGATTCTCAACCTAATTGCCACAGGCCGACTTGAACTCGTCTAAGTGATCCTTGTAAAGTGACACTTGAAGACTATATTAATAAATATTTTGTAAATTTGCGTAAGATGACTTTATCCTTTTGGATATTAATTTACAAAAACAAGATTTGTATCTAGACAAGCTTTACGCGACAATGTGAATAGTAAATAAAATAGAGTTTACGTTTACCTAAGGAACACACTTTTAACTTACTTAATAACTGATATGTATTTTTGAGGCTACAGATTTTTTTTTTAAATGACTTGAAACCAATTTGAAACAGTTTTTTCATAAAATGTATGCTGGCTTCATACTGTAGGTAGAGTATTGAGGAAGAAATAATGTGCTCCAAATGCACAAAATTTTGACTAAACTGATCGTAAATATAAACTTGTAATTTATTTAATGTCATCTAATCTCACTAAGTGTGTCTACCTTGTGTTTGATGCCATTAAATAGTATTTAAACTAAAATAGAAAATTCAAGGTCATAACTAACAGTTGAACAGAGTCCTGTGAATGCGAACCATTAAACGGTTTGTACATAAAGTACCTCAAAACGTGCAATGTGATTTTTTTTATAGAGTTGAATTTTTTGTTTGAAAATAAATGATATATTCTTAGTACCTTATAAATTTATGTAAAAAAAAAAACATTAAAACATTATTTCACTTATTGTTAAATTATGAAGTAGGAACAAAGTAGCCTACATGTTTGTTACCTGAATTGATGTTGTTGGACACTTAAACAGCAATACAACATTAAAACAATGTTTCATATGTTGTTGTATTATGAAGTAGAAATAAATTACAAGAGAAATGTTTGTTACCTGGATTGATGTTGCTGGACACTTTATAAACTGCAATAAAAAAGTTCCTCCTGAGTGATATGGTGCCAGTGACATAATGTCGCACTGTTGCACAGTGATTCATGTTACAAATGTCACAATGTATAGTGTTTCAGTAGTAATTTATGGCGTAACTTCTCTGACATCTTCTGTTAAATTGCATTTGTAAACGGATGATATTGAGACGTAGAATATGATATGTTTGTTTATAGTTGTAAATATAGCGTTTAAGCTACAAGAGGTGGTTTTACTTTGTACTGAAATTTCATCAAACATAGATTACAGGAGTGTAATCATGTCTGCTCTTTACCATTGATAAACTTTTATGCAACAAATAAGAAAATTTGTTTAATCGGTAGTATTTAATTTCTATAAACGCTTCACCAAAACCTTTTTAAACTACCCATATATAACTTTAAACTATATGCACATGGAATAATTCCATACTAAATACAACATGGACAGAAAATAGATTCAATTTTCTCACTGATATTTCCGATGTTTATTTTTCGGTTACGGGTTTTAAAAGGTAGTTTATTACATGCTCAGATCAGTATTACAAAGTCAACATTCTAATCGTTGAAAATATATTAATACATTCATACGGACTTAATATCATAAATTACTGCTATTTATTAAATAAAACTTCTATGAAAAATAGAAATTTATAGAAATTTAATATACTTAAATTTTTTATGGAATAGTCTAACTCGAAAAGTGCAAAGTTTTATGACTTTTGGCAAAAAAACTTGAAAATATTCGAAAATTTTGAGTTTTTTTGTGATTTTCGTTGTGAAGAAATATCCGTGGGAAGTAGCAAAGTTGAAATTCGGATTTAGCACCCCAAAAAAGATATAGAACGAGTGAGTTATATTTTTTCCCTGAAATAGGCATCGCCGGAGACGATTTGACTGGACTAACATTGTTTCTACGTGTTTGATCGTAACTGCGGGATATACGGAAGGGGGAATGTTCAGCCTAAAATTAAGGAAGTGAGAAGGAACATGCTGATCGTTTCTTGTCTGTCATACGTTTATGCAGTGCAGTGATGAGAGGGGATGTCCATGTGACGTAGGCATACTCCATACTCTAAACGCTACAAGTTGAGCGATCTAGTGAGTAAAATCTGAACTACTCCCTCTTCCCGCTAATCCCTCGCCCTCGCACACACTGCAACAGGATTCAGTTGGCCATCCGTAATAGTTTATTTTATCTGTGCTACAATACAGTCCTGCGCAAAGCTTATTTATTACAGTACTGAGTGCCAATGAGTAACAAAAACACATAATTTATGTTAGGGGTAAAAACTAGATAAATGAGAAAACTACTTGAAAAAAAAAAAACACCTTCGCAGCACATTAGTGCAAAAACGTCTGAGCTCTCTCAAGACAATATCTATATTTCCATATTTCTATATAGGACTATCTATTTTACGAGGATTAGAAAACACTGCAATACATTTTTTTTTAGAAAATATGCTATTTTATTATATTGCATTTCCTTATTTATGTATATATATATATATATATATGGTTACATGACATCTTTCTGTATGCCAGCTAGAATAAGGAACAAAAAGTAGAATAAATCATTGAAAGAGCCCCGAAGTTTCCTTTAATAAAGCATTCAACTCTAGATTATAACGTTTATCCAAGTCCTATTAACTTTATCTAATTCCTATACTATAACTTGTTGCTCAAAGTCTCTGTAACATAAAATATTATTTTATGGACATCTTTTATACTTAAACATATAAACTAATAATAAATTATGTTGCAAAATATTATTTATTAATTTATTATGTTTTATAACTAAACTTGTTTAATTTTAACTAATAAAATTTACATTTATTGCTTTATGTTTTAACTATAGGTACCGTAGCTGGTTTTTCTTGGTTATTCTTCATCTCAAAAATACTCGATATGTTCGACTCAGTAAGTACTGTCGATACTTACTGACTACAGTAAGTGTTTTAGTTATTGTTTAACTACTTAAAAGCAATTTTTGAATAATTTAACAGTGACACTTAAAGTAGAGGAGAAACACGATTCCCTAAAGTGGTCGGTTTTTTAATGCATGACCATAGGCTATTTTTAGCCAAATTAGTTTTTTTTAATTCGTAATTTTTTAGTTTAGTTATCTCAAAGAAAATAAGATAATTACGTACAAATATTTTTCAATTAATTTAATCTATAATTTTATTTGAGTTAGCTGTTATATAATAAGTTATTCATTTTAGATAGAAAGAAAAAGTTATAAAAATAATAACAATTATAACATGAAGTTAATTACGCTTAATAATTTTAAGTCAACCAATAAATTATTCAATTTAATTTAAACTAAATGTAAATTTGGTCACTTTATAAAACATGGTATAATAATTAAATATATAAGATTCAGTTCATTATAATTTAACTTGCTATTATAACAGTAAGGGAAACCATACAATTGTACTAAATGGTGACAAGTAGGCTATTATCTTTTTAAATGTTCACAAATCTTAGATATCATTTTACTTAGAAATACAATGACTTTTATTTTTATTTAATTGTCTGTAACTGTCTGATATAATAAAATTGTTTTTTGTATTTTTAAATTTTGTGCAATTTTAATATTTCACATTATTTTTAAGAGTTAATTTTTTAAGTAGCTATTTACTCGCTTCTAATATAGCTTCCAACTATAATCTAGTCTCTAAAAAATAAGTTTGCCGATTCTAATACTTTTAAATTTTTTATATTCTAGAGTACCCAAAATTATATTCAAGTATTTTTTCTGTTTGGTGCTAAGAATTTTAAAATAATTTAATTATGAAATTAATATCATAGTAGACAGTGCCGGTCTGTAAAGTAGTCATACAATTCACTGCAACGAAGGGAAGATCAATTTTAATTATGTTTATTTCTCCGAAAACCTGCACTATACAAGATTTAAAAACATATACATTTGCTGACTTTTTAGTTTAGATCGGATAAGTTCAAGTAAAAGAGCTGTAACATACATCGAGCCACCATAATTTTAGTTTCGTTTTTGGTTCAGATAATTTAGGTTTCTTGGACGAACATAAAATTAACTTTTACACCTCTACATACTTTACATATATATATGTAGTATTTTAACTATAAACAGTAACCAAAATTGTGAAAGTAGAGTTTATACACTATATTGTACAGTTAAACTTGTCATTGTTTACTTTTCATAATAAGATGTATTAAATTAATTATGATCACTATACCATTAAAATTGTATAGGGGTATTGCTGTTACATAAAATTAATTTTGTTTGTGTGTTGTAGGTGTTTATAGTTCTACGAAAAATGTCAGATCAGTTAAGTTTTCTTCAAATCTATCACCATGCAGCTGCTATTTTCTTTATATGGCCAGCTGTTGCCTTAGTGCCAGGTACGTTTTATTTTAAATAACAAAAATAATCGATTTAAATTTAATATTACCAATTGATTGTAAACTATTACTATATTCTCACAACTTTACATACATCGAATGTAGTTTAAGGTGAGTATTTTAGTTTTGTCAGAAACTTTACTTTTGTCCTAGATGGATTTCAAGTACATATTCTAATACCAGCATTGTGTTCCTTCTTAACTTGTTTGGTTGCTGTTTAATAAGGCCTACGTAAATGTTGACAAATCGTAGGTTGCAATTTTTTTAGAATGTTGACCAAACAGTGGCAAACTATTCCAGATAAGGTGTTAAATTATATATAATCTGATTTAAGTATAGCTTAACACTTAAGGATTTAATATGTTGTGCTTTTTAAATTAAAATATAGAAATGTTCTAGCTTCGCATATGACTGTACAGCTCTAGTGTAAAAGGGTGAGGCATTTAACAATACAAATAAAAAATAACACTACTAAAAATAACCAAAAAGTATACATTATTTAGATTATTTAAAAAATTGTTTAGTGTAAAATGGAATATAGTTGTAAGAAGAACCAACTTTTCAACTTTTTGCAATACATTTTAAGAAATTATTAAAAAAACAACCTATTAATTTAAACGATTATTACATCAATAGTAACAATGCGCTACTGACACCAAATACAAGTTATTGATTGGTGTCGTAATCTAAGTATCTATTATGCGAATTTATTAATCTATTAATCAAGTATTTGTGATTATTGAAAATTATTGTTTTAACAGTTTTCGGAATTGAGATTTAACGTCGGTTAGCTGAGAATAGATCTTAATGGAAGTAAAGGATTAAGAAGTTATCAAAATCTCCTTTCATTGACCATACATGTTTTCTTGAGATTTCATAAGTCGGTCTGAAAAGTGGTATTCTCTGTTTTTCACTTCTAAGTAACGTACATAAATATTAGTGTTGTATACAGGTGAAGGACAAAGTGTTTGACAATTAGTTACGCATATTAAAATTTGATATACTTTTGAAATTTGTGTATATTATTACCAGAAGATAATAAACTTTAAAGTTTACTTTCTCAGTGGATCTTCTTATAGCTGGTACTTTAAATTCCTTCGTCCACGCAGTAATGTACTCATACTATTTGGCGACAATCATTAACCCGGAGTACAAAAAATACACCCTGTTGAAGAAATTCATCACACAGTTACAGATAGCAAATAAAAGAAATTGTAATCTAAAATACAGTTTCTTAGTAAATCAAATAGGTTTAAAATCATATAAATGCTATTTCACAACATTACAAAATCGATTATCCAAATGATCTTTTATAATTCGGAATAAAACAGGGACGACTATAATGCCGGAATAATATTCTACAAAGAAATATTATTTTGTTATATTTTATAATATATTGAAACTAAATATGAAATAAATAAACTTATATGTACAAAATTTTAAGTAACTTACAATATGATTTTATAATATACCTAAATTTATAAAAAAATAATTAAATTTAATTAATTTACTAGTTAATGAAGAACATGTTTATTTTATTTTTTCGTTACGTATAAGGTCTAGGAATCACTGTATTAATACAAGGTTAATGTAAGTTTAACCTTTTTTCCGTCAAGTGATCCACTAGTTGTAAACACAATGTATGGAAATTTTTAGTGTTCTATACATAATTTATAAGTTTAGTTATTTATAAAAAAATAAAAACTATTAACTGAATACATGGGAAATACAAATAAAAAGTCTACATGTTGTTGTGTATTATATAAAGAAGTTTACAAACGCATATGAGATAACTAAATTTTCAAAATATATTAAATTAAATCAATGCAAATAATATATTTTAAAACTTTTTCTGCCATAGATAGCTTTAAATTTTTGCTGATTGGTGCAGTCTAGATGATGCTGTCATCCTGATGTAACTGTTTATTTAATACCTTTATTATTGTTGTTTAATGAACTCTTTTCCTAAATTCTCAATTTCACTATTCCCATTTGACTGTATGCAATATTTCTCTTAGAATTTCAGTGTGAAATACTTTCGATAATATTATTTTTCAGCATTTAAAAATTAATACATTGACTAGGTATGTATGAATTAAAAACCCCTTCAGTGAAACTATTGGTAATTGATAGACTTTTCATTCTGAAAATCCCCAAGGTGCCTGTTTTCAGTCATGGGCAAATATTACTTAAATATGATCGCTAATAATGTTATACCAGACCTGCAAGTCCATGGTCTTCAGAAAAGGTCTGTTGATGGACCATTTAAACACGCTTATGATCAGACCAAATCATTATTCACATGAAATTGTCGAAAAAGTTTAATTGGAAGTATCTAGGAATTTGAAATATTTTAAAGTAAAACCTATAAACTTTTGGCTCTGTTGTTATCTAAATTATGTAGCGTATGGCTTAAAAAAAACTCATTCCCTGTAATTTCTAAAAGGGGTAGAATTATTTTACTTACAAAATAGGAACTTGCTTTTCTCCCACCAATATTTTCCCTACTTTTAATGTTGTATCGGTATATACCTTTCTTATTGTTGCATGCACTCTTTGCTTAAATTCTCATTTTCACTATTCCCATTTGACTGTAGGCAATATTTCTCTTGGAATTTCAGTGTGAAATACTTTCGATAATATTATTTTTCAGCATTTAAAAATGCACACCTTAACTATTTCTGTATGAATTAAAAACCCCTTCAATGAAACTATTAAAATTGATTCTTTCTAAAAATTCCAAAGTAGCCTGTTCTCAACCAAGGACAAATTTTACTTAGATATGATATGTAATAATGTTATACCACAACTGCAAGTCCATGGTCTTGAGAAAAGGTTTGTATGATGAACCACTTAAACAAGCTTATAATCAGGCCAAATCATTATTCAAATAAAATTGTGGAAACCATCTAATGGGAAGTAAGTGTGCGGTATCTAGGAATTTGAAACTTTTTGAAGTAAAGCCTATAAACTTCTGTCTCTGTTGTTAACTAAATTATGTAGCGTATGGCTTAAAACCAACCACTCATTCCCTCTAATTTCTGAGAAGTGTACAATTTTACTTACAAAATAAAAGCATTTTCTCCCACCAATTTTTTGCCTAGTTTTAATGTTGTATCGTGTATATACAGTTCAACGGCCCTATACAGACTGTTTATTTGCCATATGAACATTACATAACAAGTTTTTTGGACAATTTTAATTACTTAAACAAATCCACAACAAACCATTTTAGTATTATTACTCTTTGATTAATCTCTTGAAGTTTCATTGGAAAAATTTTTATAAATTTAAATAACTTGTAGAATGTTTAAACAAATCTTTAAGTAATTAAAGGCCTTTAAAAGTTGTTAGAACTCCATTTATTTCACCTTTAATCGTACTTTAAATTAAATTGGTGTTCCGCAATCTAATATTATTAAATATAAATTTTCTTCACCATTTTTAAATAAAACTTTGCGATTTTTCCAAACATAATATCTTTTGTGTAAGCTTTGGGTGGAAATTTTATATATTAGTAATAGCGTCGTAAAATCTCGATTATGTTTGTAGTGGTTTTCTTAAACATTTAAAATTAATTGTGTATACACAATATAATACATGTTGTTTTGTCTCGTCTTGGCTGTTTCATTTTAGTATGTTAATATTTTAACACAGACGTTTCCTTCAGGCTTATGTTTTCTTGTACATTTTTAATTACCATTTTAGCATTTCCTTTGGAATGAATGCGGGCACATAATTCCAATATTTAATTTTATATATTTAGTATACATGAGTCTGAATGTGCAATCATAAAAATATGAACAAAAAAATAATTCTACAATCAAATTTTAAAAGTAGAATTATTGCATTTTAATATACTGAGTCAACCACAAACGTATATATGTTATCCGCATAGAATAATTAATTCATTACCAAGATGTGACACATTTCAATGACCTATCTATATATATAAAAGCGAAATACCACTGACTCACTCATCACGATTTCCCAAAAACTACCGAATGGATTAAAATGAAATTTGGTATGTAGCTTCCTCTAGGGCCAAAAGTGCTTACTAAGAAAGGGTTTGAAAAAATTGGAAATTTTAGGGGTTTGGGGGGATCAAAGTTACTAAAACCATAATTTCAGATCTTTTATTATTATGACACTATTGCTTTTATTATTTAAGATCTACATATATAAAAGCCAAATACCACTCACTGACGGAACACTTAAAAAGAATACAATTACGTTAAAAAGGCTGAAAATACCAACCACAACGGGCAACGCCGTACGGGTCAGCTAGTTTAATATATTTCCATATATTTTTTTAATATAATGAATACATGTTTGGTTAACATTTTAAGCTCCGGCATGGCAACGTTCTGTATTTCAAATAGTGTAAGTTTAACTAAGTATCAAAATAATAAATAATGATAAAGCTGATATAAGGTAATACAAATTATTTATATATACTTTTCAGGCTCAATTTTTGTTTTTGTTAATAGTCACCTGTCTAGTTTGGTACTACACTGAGAATACATTGTTGAGGAATTTGGGCTACATTGCTTCACGTCAAGCAGTTTTATTCTTTTTCTTATTCAAATAGTTTAACCAGAGAAGATACCAGACACTAAAAGAACTTTAAAGAAACTAGATACACATAAACAAATTTAAATTATCCAATATTGAGTTTTTATCCATATTAACCAAAATTTAACGTTGTGTTACGGAAAGTGAAGTGTAAATGCAAGAAAACAAATGGAAATAATAATATGTAACAAATAAATAAATATATGTTTCATAATTTATATTCCATTTCGTATTCTTATGTCTTATTCATTCCATTTCTTTTATTATTTTTGTTACTTTCACTATTGTATATTTACTTCGTACTAAATATAATTACTTATTAATTGTTATTTACACACTTAGGCTTAATTTTATATTCAATAATAATGTTATTAAAAATGTTTCGTTGAATGTAGATACATTTTAATAATACAAAATTTAATTTTACTCCTTTTCTTAAGTTCACATTTATAATATTTGTGAAAATTGATTACAAAATAATCAGCCATCTTTCCTGTACCTAATCTACTAATGTCCATATATATGTTTTTATTTAATTTTCATTTCGATTTCTCCACTGTAATATCAATATTTGGCTTTCGCTAACAAATGTTTAACTAATACTAATACTTTACTAATAGCTTAGTTTAAATTGTAAAATATTTCCATATCAAATTATTTTTATATATTAAACTTATATTCGCAATACATGTATTGCAATTTAAAAAGTACTTTATTAACTAGGGAACATATATAAAACAAAAAAATCTTGAAATAAAGTATAACATAAAATAATAACTGTTTAAAGATGCAAAATTATTAAAAAAAACTAAACTTTGAATTATATTCTACTTGAATGTTTTAATGTTTCGTAACACCTGAAAATTATGTATTCCTATAAAACAAAATTAATTGTTTTCTATTTTTACCGTATAAAAATATCCTCTATATTAGAAGTGTATATGACTTTTGATTAGTTGTTTGAGGGTAAATTACTTATATAGAATTAGATGTGTATATTAAAGAATGGTTTATTAATCAAGTAAAATTATCTTCATTATAAAATAAATAAACGTAGTTGTAATGTTCTTTATATTTAGGACCATGCAACATATTTTGTCATCCAGAAATGAAAAAATACCAAAAACGTTTTACTGTGAAAATTATCTCTACCTGAAATTTTTGTTTAGATCAAATTTTTGGGCTTGACTTCAAGATTGTAACCAGTTCATAAAAATGGATACGGGAATTTTGATATTGCAGGTGGAGGGATTTATTTGTTATGTAATCTTAAATAGACATAACATTTCTTATCTTAAAATTAAATAAACTTTACCATGCTGAAGGATTAATATCAAGTTTGGATACAAGGAATCTAAGTACTATGTTTGCTGAACAAAGTAAACCGATAAACCAGGTAATTTGGGACTACTGTTGCAACCAGTGGACTGTTCAAGTTGATTACCAATTAGGCCTACAAACTGTACATTTACTGTACTGTAAAGTTTTGTGCGCTTTGCATTTATGTATTAATAATAAATTATAATTTATTGCACATTACCAAAGAGTTTTATTGTTTTTGAGTTTATAATTCAATCTACTGACGGTCATCAGAATTCGACGGTATGACAACGTCCTGTATTTCAAATAGTGTAAATTTAGCTGAGTATCAAAATAATAAATAATGATGTAGATATAATAGCCCAGTATACAGGGGGTTTTCAGCTTAATTGCGGCAAAAGATTTTTTTCTAGGATCGTTTGGTATGGTGTGGGTTTGCCAAATCTAATTTTGTGACCTCGAATGGGTGAGGACAACTTTTGGGGGGCAAAAAACTCCAAATTTTTTGACTTTTTCCAGATTTTCGCTTATAACTAAAAACGGTGCATAATATGTAAAAAATAGTTCTGTAGTAAATTAAAGAGGACAAAATGTTGCGTTGATTAAAAGAACAAAGTTCAAAATTGGTCCAGCAGTTCGATTTTTATGGGGATCCAAAAAACAGAAAATTTTTCCAACTTTGCCAAAAACTGTGTTTTACCCATTTTCAATGTGCTGTAACTTTCCAACATAAAATTTTATCAGAACTCCCCTCCCTAAAAGTTGTAGAGCATCAATCCTTGAGTTAAAAAAAGACCGCTTTTTCTAAATTGAGCTGATTTTGAAATTGTCTCTACTCATAAAGCAAAATTATGGAAACCCTTAAATTCACACAATCGAGGTTTCGGTCTTTTTCAATGTCTATGAGTCCGGAAATCAATTCTGAGGCTTAGGTGTGTCATCTGAATGCATCTGGAAATTATTTTAAAGAATATTTTGAAAATTGTAAAATATAAATAATTATTCATTACTTTTACCTGTAGTGCTGGTTTCTTGTTCACTAAATTTACCAGGTGTCTTAAAAGTTCCATGCCCCCCCCCCCCTTTAACTTTTGTGTTTGTTAAAAAAACAAATATCCCTTGGGGAACGATACTAACTTAGCCCAAAGTATCTTTTGAAGCAATCGGAAATTTTTAGTGTCCCCTGAAAATGGGGGATTGTGGGGGCAACTCAAAAATGTTTAATGGGAAGTCATGTGATACTGTTGCATACATTTTTTTAGTTATTTTTGCACGTGGAATCTGAATCTGCATAGCCCGCTACAAAAATAACTTAAAATTTTTTTAAATTTACAAAAAATGATGGTTTTAGGCTAATTTTGGTTGCTGTAGACAATTGCCAAGAAATTATGTTTTTTGTCAATAACTCGTTTATCCTTTGACCTACTGAGACTACGAAGAAAGCATTTTGTCTGTCGTTAAAAAAGGAAAATATTTTGTCTAATGTAATTTTTTTGTTAAGTTAACGGTTTTCAAGATATTCCACGTTAAGAATTTGTAACGGCCGCCATTTTGAAAATTATAAAAATAAATTCTTTGTGTTTGGTATAATTGTTAATCGTAACATATAAAATGCTTATTCCAAATTTGAACTCGATATCTTATCTATTTTTAGAGTTACAGCGAGTTTTTGTCAAAAAACAAAATGGCGGATATCTGGAAAACGAAGCGTTTTCGGTCCTATGTTTCCATGAACTTTTTTCTTCCTTTTTGTATGAGAAATCATATAAAAAATTCCAGAAAGGTTTTTTTTATACACCCTGTATATATAATAAGAATCTGTGCAATAATGAATTATTTTTTTGTATCTAATAAAATTTCTTTCATTATTTAGTTGAAAGAAAAACTTAATTTAGCCATTGGTGTTACTTATATTACTGTTATCTTTACAATTTAAGTGTAATGTCTGTTGCAGTTTTTATCAATTGTAAAAACAATATAATATTGTTAAATAGTTCAATATAAATAACAAATATGCTGAAAATGTGTTTAGAAATGCCCATTAAAATGCAGCTGTAATGGTAAAAGTGAAATGGGTTTTGGCAGTCAACCAAATGCAATTTATTTGAAGTTTAAACCTGTCTGAAGAACCGCATTCAATACTAATTTCACATCAATATCTCAAGTAAACCATTTTTTGAATCCTCAAAAAGTGTTACGGTACTAATTAAGTGTTTTAAAGAATATTAAGATTTCCTAATACTGCTAATTAATATATGTATATTTACAACCAGGGGTGCCCAGAAAGGGGGGTGATATGGCGCTCAGAGTGCCATCAAAACGAATTTTGGGGATTTATAATTTTGGGGGGATTTTTGAAACTATAAATAAATGAGACAATTTGTGAATCACAATTAAAATTCCGTGTATGTACCAGGGCTCTATAACAAGGGCTAAACCGTTTCTTTGATCTCGGCTCTGTGCCACCAGTTTCACTCTGACGTCACCATGCTGATACTCACCAGCTGGTAATAGTTCAGTAATGTGCGCGCAGTCGTAACTCGCTGTTGTAACTCGATTGAAAGGCTTCAGTAAAATAAAATTTAGATATTCTTAATCTACATAAAGTACGGATTCTAACAGTATAAACAACTTTTATTTTAACAGGTATATCGAATTTTAATAATTGAAAATATTTGAGAATTATCACAGACTGACATGGAAAAATTACTAAGCGAGGAAATTTTTTATTTTTGGGTTATAAACAAATTTCCAGCGGGAAAGTTGTAGCCTATGTATTGATCTAACCTATCCAATTCACCGAATTGTGATAAATGATTACATCATTATGAAATCGATTTTTAAATGAGCGCGAGGAGGTGCGGCGCCGCAACTCCCTGAGTATAGTTGTTTGATACGGGAATAACGTTTATGTACATATTATTATTTTAAGGTAATATAGTAAATCACTTGTCCCCAGGTAATTATGCCAGCTGGAAAAAAAGTAAGCATTTTATTTTAACATAAACTAATTATAATTTATAATTAATATTTGATATTATTGAAGTGGACACAAAAAGTTAAGTTGAAGGTTAACGTTTAAAAAATAATATCATTATTACTTACATTACATTCAATTAAATTAAATTAGAGATCAATGTTGGAAAAAGAAATTCGTAATTACGTAAAAAAATGAGTTTCATATTTAATTAAAAGAATTACCTAATAATAATGATAAATAATTAAAATAACAATATGTACATAAACGTTATTCCCGTATCAAACAACTGTAATGTACAAAATTCTTCTTTCTTTAGCAGTCACTAGCTGTTCTGTCGAGAGAACCATGAGTAGACTGAAAATTGTAAAAAAATCGACTTCTCAGCGGTATGAGTGACAAGTGGTTATCTAGTCTATTAATTCTAGCCTCTGAAAAAGATATTTTCAAAGAAATTCCAAATGACATCATAATTAACCAATTTGCATTAGCAACATCAAGAAGAATACGGCACTACTTCATTTTATAAGTCATTCAAAGAATCACAGAAGTTAGAAAAAGTAAATGCTAAATTTATAGAAAACTGTAGCCTACAAACAATTTCGTGTTTTACTTTTAAATTTCTAAGAAATAGCCGATGTATCAACAAAAATACTGATTTTGGTCGCTAAGATCTTCAACTTTGCTAACTTATACAGTTATATTTTATCATTTTCATTGTTAATAACACCCTGTACTGTAGTTTAATTCGTTGTTACAATAAACTATTTCTTACACCATTATATATTTTTTATTTAAACACTACAAAATCTCTGATTCCTGATTGGATTAGTATTGTAGATATGTATAGTGAGCTAGGTTCAGGTCATTCATTGTCACAACACAACAGCTACCAAGGATAAGGTTTATTGTTTATTAGGGGAGGGGGTAACTACATTTGTGGGGGTGGTGGAAGAATGGCGCCATGAGGCTTGGGGGGGATTGGGCACCCCTGTTTACAACAATTATTGCAATGAAACATTACAATTTAATAATAATTGTGTTATTTATTGATTTATTTTAAAAACCAATAACTTTTATTCAAAAAAGAATTATATGTAAATATATAATTTAAAGATATTAAATCATACAACGAGCACAGTTCCTCTATGTATTTAAAAAAATATTATGTAGCTTTATCTTAAACAATTGTATATATTATACTTAAACACATAATATGTATTCATGTGGGCATATATATATGAGAAACAAAATATCTTTCAGTAGGCCTAGAACTCCTTGCATTTGAAATTATTCAGTTATTAACTAATTTCATATGCATGTAATACATTTCTATATAATTAAGGAATATAATTTCTATTGGACTTAAAATTATCCAAAACTATCTTAAAATTTCTTTTAAAATATCTAACGTTTATTTTGATATAAAATCAATTTTAATCACCCAGTACCGGTACTAACAATAAACTTATGAGTCTGGTAAACAACAATGTTAATGAAACTATAGTTACTTCTGTTTAAACAGAGAAGCATTTCATAAACCTTAAAATAAGTATATGTGATACTCAGTCATGTTTATTCCGTATAAATAAGGAATCCTTTAAGTGATCACTTATAAATTGTTAGTGGTAAAATTCATAATCATATTTTACTAATATTTAAAGAGAAAGCAATTTACTTTCTGAAAATGAGTTTTCGATACATTTTAAAGTACGGTACTGTATAAAAAAAATACTACGGTTGCGATTACGTTTATATATTTAGAAACAGTAGGGCCTTCCTCATTTTATAAATCTTAATTTATGTTTCATGTAAATCACTATACTTAATTAGTCCAATTAGAACTACTACAAGTTTGACATCTTGTTAACCTCAATAATCTTATTTTGACATTTAATTAAATCCTGTTTTCTACTTCGTCAGCTTTCTGCAAAATAAACCATCTACCGTAGTCAAAACCTGAGTTAGATGCATTTTCGACACTTATATACAATAATTTGAATGGTTGTTTTTTTTTTCATTTTACGACATTATTTCTTGACGTATTGAAAACGGTAAAAATAAATTATTTTTTTACGGACAATAATTGAAACAAGTTTTTTGTTATAAGTAATTTGGATAATTTGGTTTATGTTTACTATAATAATAATGTCAATATTATAATATTAATAATATATGTTTTTATTGAAAATAATTTACAAAAGATATCTATATATTATAACAATCATATAAACTCTTGACAAAACTCTTGGTAAAATGACCGTCAGAGGGAATGTCATTGCCAGATATATTTCTATTCACACATTGGAATAAAATATAAAATTCTTCTATTTTAAATGATTTAAATCTGAATACGTCAACTTTAACAGAAAACAGATTTACTGATTAATATTGCTTAGCATTTTCTCATTCCAACTAAACAATACGCTCAGCACAGTTATTCATAGGTACCAAAAAAGAAAAAAAAAAAAACAATATTAGAAATAAAATAATTTTAAAATTATACTAATTGATAAAAAAGTAACCTATATTCACTTACTACTGATCCATTATATCAGTAGTTCCGTTATAATATGTTCTATTAATTCATTCACAGACAACACATTCTTTCCAAAATGTTGGTACCTAAACTACTTAGGTTAGATCACAAGGCAAAGAGATGTCTAACTGTTTTCTTTTTCATTGACGTTGCACAAGGATCACAGTTTAGAAGTAGCGTAGTAGGAATAATAGTTTTAATTTCATAATTCGGTCCATATTTTATAAATCACAATTAGATTTAATTTTGGTTTTCACTGTGACCATAACTACCTTAATCATAAACATTTGGAAACATAATTATTAGAATGTCATACAACTAGCATAAAACATTAAACTATACAAGTTCACATTTTTAGACAGTACCTGGTTTAGTAACAGATTTGGAGCTTCAAACATCTCTTTGTATACAACAAATGCAATTTAATTGTGTAAACGAAAATATTTTATGTTTCAGGTATCAGAAACAAATTACAAAATAAAATTACATCAATTTCCTATACACGAAATCAATGTATCAAATAAAATTACATCAATTTAAATCATACAATTTAAATCCCCACACCCAGGCTTGACTGTGTGGGGTGGAACTTATTATAGATCTGAGGACAAAATTCAAAATTACATTTTTGTTTCCACACTATATGTTATTGTTGTGGTTTAATGAATTAAATAAAAAAAATTCTACTGATCAGAATTTACTATATAATATCCCTTGTTATAACACTTCAAGGATGATTAGGAAAACCTGTTTTACTATTATTATATAGGTTTTGCGTAAAGTTTCAAGTATTAACATGCTCTTAACCTACATGGTAAAATAATTGTACTTTTATACGTCTGCTTTATATAGCCTCTACACAGTTGACAGCCAATTAAATTAACAACACCGTTATTGTTGTAGCTACTTATCTAGTAATAATATCAGCTAAATAATATAGTATTTGTTGTTTGATTATGTAATTTAGCCTATAAATTACACAAGAAGTTTTAATATTTCCAGTATTCAGAATTGTAGATTAAGATATACACCAAATTTTAAACTATTATAAATTGTTAGGATTTTTGTTTTATTACAATTATTATTCTTTCAGTAATGACTATTATTTCAGTAATGACTATTCACAGAGGACTTTTATTATCTGTGTAGTAATAAAGATTGTGTGGTTGAAGGAAAGAGGTAACAAATTATAATAGTTACATTACATTAGTGAAATAAAGTCTTTTACACATGAAATTAGTTATATTATATAAATTTATTGTGTTTCCAGTTTATCTGTTAACTTTATTCCTTTACATTTCGACTAATCAACGCTATAGAACACAATACTCACCAAAGTAAACTACTTCTCAATGAACCTGTAAGTCAAGTGGTTTGTATAATACCGAAATATTTACCTATATGCATATAAATGATCTTCAATAAAAAAAAAATCATTTGTATTTGCATATTTTTTAATATTTATTTAATCCAATTGTGAATAGCAAAGATGAGTGTTGTGCTCACATGTGAGTAAAATAAGCAACGAAGCTAAAAAACAGATAAACAGGTATGTATATTAATATATAAAATTATATAAATATTATTTAATATTTTATTAGGGCAAAAATTGAAACGTATAAATTAAAAATATAAAAATTGGCCCGATAATAATAAGGATTGTTTGGACGGAGAAAATGAGGTAATTAATTATAATGATTAAATAACTTTAGTTAAAACAACAATCCTGGTGGATAGTCAGATAATGTTTACATTGTATTTCTTTTAGCAATCTATATGTGAACAATTTGTACAATCAATACGTAACAATGTATTAATGAATTTTTTCTTTCTTTTTTTACTGTAATATTAAAGTATTATAGATCAGTGTATCTTTATATATAAAGAAGTCCGATACACTGGACACTTTAGAGACCATCAAGAAGTAAGGTTGCAATAAAAAGAAACCTTTCGGAAAACAATGTACATCCAGACCCTGAATAAATCATACACACAGTCCCTTTGCTAAGATTTCTCTACTAGTTAGTGATTTCTTCACTTACATAAAACAAACTAATATTCAACTAATAAGTTTATTGCCATTTTAAATTCTGAGTAATATTAAGTTATACATTATATTTTATATCAGAATAGTTCCATAAAATATTAATGTAGATTTTGATTTTGTAGATTTTACTTTTGGTAAAACGCGAATTTAATAACGCTTATTTTAAGAAACAAAGCTGAATGTATCTAAACCTCTTTCTAAACTAGTGGTTATTAAAAAGTAAATATGAGTGGTCATTAACACTAAGAGGTTTACAATTATTATTTTATTTTGTGTCTTTCATTTTCAATGTTACTTCTTTCTATATACATTATTGTTATAACAAGAAAGAATCACGAATTAATGGTTTAGTTAATTTTACTTCGGAAATACACATTTTTTAAAGTGACCTAAGGATGATTGTTTGTCACAGACATTTATTCATATATTTGAAACAATTCCAAATATAATATTCCGTCACAGTTATAACGAAGGGTGTTATAACATGTGTATCTGTGTGTCTGTGTATCTGTCTGTGGCACCGCTACTCCCAAACGGACAAGCAGATTTTGGTTTAGATTTTTATTTTATTTTACTTGATCGAGAGTGTCAAGAAATCTATTCATAATTTAAAAAATCTGATCAGCCGTTCAAGGGGCTTTAAAATTAATTATCTGTTATAAACTAACAGATGAAAAACGTATCTCGCAACTATATAGATTATAAACGATAAGTAAAACTTCCTTGCGTTTTTTTTATTTACATGTAAAAAATGAGATTCAATTTTATCAAATGAATTTAATATAATATCCACAATAATCTTCATAATTTATCTGTAAACAAAATATATTACAATCTAGTTGTTTATAGTTTCTACTAACCATAACGAGCATGAGCAGTTGAAAATAATTTACGTCTAAAAAGAGAGACTTTTTCAACTTTTTGATCAAATTTCTTTTATATCATATGACATTGATAGGCTTCGATTGGCACCTCCTTGAAGTCAATTTTTTTTAATGAGATTTTGTTCTGAACAAAATGAATTTCAACACTCATACAAATACACTCATAATTTAAAAAGTTTAAATATCTTGCTTTGTATCTTTACTTTTGGACCCGTTACAAATAATAACACTATACTATAAAAGCAATAATAAAGAAAATAATTAGAGGAATTCAATAATAAGTACAATAAAATTAAATTCACAAATAATATCATTATTGTTACTCATGTTTCACTGTTGGAAATATAAGCAGGCTGCTATAATCTGGTGTTTTATTTAATTTATTCCATTGCATTTTTGTTTACGTCAACAACAACACGATGAATATTCCTTGAAAGAGAAAATATACAGTTTGTTTCCTTTTTTCTTAACTGGTCAATCAAATCAACGTAGATACGAATATAAAACATTTATGTTGCAATATAGTCTTTGCTTTTCAAATACATAAATTCGATTGACTTTGTATGTTATAAATTACATATCTAAATGGATATTTGCCACTACAGTGGAGTTTAGTAAGATTGTATTTTAACAAAACACATAAAGCGAAATAAAATTGATTTATTATTTGCCATTTAAAAAAAGATAAAGTATCAATTGCTTTGTACATTGTCTTCGAAGGTAGTGCTTAATTGTTTCTATTTTAAATGTAATGCACTCATACAATCAAATTTTTATAATATATTTAAAGAAGTAAAAATTAGTAAATTTAAATTAAATCTAATAAAACTTAAACAAAGTACACAAAAACAGTCCTCTCAGTTAAATGATTACTGAAATATACATCTTATCTAATAAATCACACAATTAATTAGCTAACTTATCTTACATTTTCGCAACTAAAATACAGATGCGGATGTTCAATGCAAATTTAATTTAAACTCCATTGGCTCTTATCAAAACTTTTCCAATTTAAAGAGAAATAAATGCTATAGAAAACGTATCGTTAGAAAGGAAGGAAGTCGTTTGTATATGAATACAACTATATATAAAATTTACATTTAAATCGTTGTTTGCTTTGAAGTAAACAACTTACCTTTTATATTTCAGATAAATAAATGTTAGTGCTTAGATAGAATTGTGATTTATTTTGTTGCAATTGCAAATGAAGGAAACGTTGCCAGCTGTGTATTGCTATTTTATTATCAATGTTTTTAGTAGCAGTATCTCATAAGTTGTTACAAAAAAATACAGTTTATAAGATTATAATATGTCAGATTTTCTAATCATATTATTTAGTTCAAGTGAAGATTATAGTTGTATTTATTTTAGGCCGATTAAAAATCGGTTAGAGATACCAGCTCAATAGTTATGTATCAATGTTATACGTCTACATACAAATTAGAAAAATGATATAAAACTATTGTTTTCAATTGACGCATCTCAAAATTAGGACTTATTAATCGTAATTTTGAAAATAATTCATTAAAACTTTTAAGTATAAAATAACATATTTAAACTGCAAGAATATAATATGTTGGAATCGTATCAATTACAATACATATGAAATTGTACGATAAAACCAACAGAGTTAAAACTTTGGTAAAATTTATACCTCGAGGCCGTAAATTTAGTAAATACTATACAAATTATAAAATCTGTTAAGCTAGCAAACTTTTGGTAGTTATAAGGTTGTTTCCGTATACTAATAATTAATATTTAAACTTTTTACATTAGCAATAGAAGAAACACTTGTGTACATCGCACGCCAACTTCTCTCGGAAAATTTGGTTGACGTAATTTACAGCCTCTATCTTACAAAGAAAGTTTAGGCAAAACATTATAGCCACTTCAAAGTAAATCTCCAATCTCGTGATTTTGTAGTTAGCGAATATAAAAAGTATCGTCGAAAACTTTTCGTCACATCTACTGTAACTTGTCGAATTGGTTGTACAATACCAAGAGTACATAGATGAACATTAATAAACAATACTCATTGAATTGAATATTCAACTTAAAGTATAATAATATCAGTTAATGTTTGCTAATAGTTTTCTTACTGATTAATTAAAAGAAATTCAGCTTTTGTTTCATTGTTATTTGTGTATTGAATTTATTTACCTTACATAAAATTAGATAAGATAATCCTTTTTATTTTATACTATGTAATTTTATAATTTGGCACTCCGAACTTGAGGTTTTTATAAATATCAAATATCTAGGATTATAAAAATATTACCTTTTGAAACTTTTATAATTCGACGCACAACTTTGGGGGTTTTTCATAAACAAAAAGAGATGTATACATTAATTAACATTACTTACGTTTTTTAAATTTTTATAACAGTATATAACTCTCGTGTTTTTTTACAACCCAATAATTAATATTTCTATAGTTGGCTAACCTATTACAAGACCGTAAACAAATGTGTCTTAAGATTTTAGATGATGTAGTTTATTTTGCGACTTAAGTTGTTGGGTGCTAATTTGATGTAGTAAATTCAGTAAATGGTGTATTTATTATACATACATATTTATACATAGTGAATTTTAAAATGAAACAATGATTGGTAGACACCAAAGTATCACCAAGAAAAGAAAAAACTTAGTTATCTAAGGGAAAAATGTGGTAATAATACAATATAAAGCATTTTCAAACTTTGCATTTATTTCCAGAGTTCTAAAAGTGGCAGTTTATTAAAATATTCCCAAATTTTTAAATGTTTTAAGTTTTTTTATCTTTATAGTCTAGAAATGATAGAAACCTAATTGTTTACCTAAAAGGAGGTTGTTTTATTCACATTTCAACACTAGAAAGATTCAATATTGTAAAATCATTTTAAACACAAAGAGATATTATATTTTTTTACAAATAAATTCAAAACATTAAATATTTAAATCATGGTAAATCAGGCAGAACAAAATATTCTTTAAATCAAAAACTAGTCCTCTTATTGTTATAAGGCTGTGAGAAAAATGCCTTTAGGCGACTTTACCAGAACCATTTCAAAAAGTAGCTTTACAAGTTAACATAACTGTCATCCTAATACATTTCAGGAAACTTACTACCTGGTATGTTTACATGATATTAAAGGAAATCCGTTTGAATATTGCTGTTTTTACCCGCCCTACTAGTCAGTAATTTACTTTACTTTTCCTAAACATTACATTGATCACCATTTATTGCATAATACGATTATAAGATTTTTCTGAACTGCAGTGTTCTTTTAGTTATCACTATCTGAAACGTTTTGAGATCTACTCAGGAAGATTTTTTTGTCGTCTACAATCATACTCAAAAGTTAAACTGCTATATTTAGATTGATACAATAATGTAGGTTCATTTTTACGTATTACCAGTAAGTTTACCTAACATTTTCCTATTTTATTTAATGTTGTTTTACATTAAATAAAAGAAATATAAATTTTAGAGTATTAAATTTAACAACACAATATAAACAGAGTTTGTATCAATATAACAATATTGTTTAAATCTAAACAAATGAAAACACGATGTGAAACTTAGCAACGAAAATAAAAGTTATTAAAATTTAACAATATGTTCTCGCCAGTATATTTTAAGTACCAATGTTTCGAAAACAATAAAGTATGCAGTGAAAACAACTTCACTAAGAAATGTATTTAATTTGGCAGTCATGCAAAAATGCAACACGAAACAAATAGTCCATGAATATTCTTAACTATTTAGTAATTATTTAAACTATCATAATCTCATTAGTTATTTCTATAGTATGTTACAGTTTAAGTTCAATTCATACGAGTTCATCGGGAATCCTATTTAGTATGAATAAGAAAAGTTTATATAAATCGTCAAAGATGGATCATTTTATGAATCCAATTTCCAATTATACAGTTATTAAATATGGTTCTACATTTGTATTTAACAGTTTTAAATTTAGTTCTAGGTAAGGAACTATTTATAGTTTATTACAATTACATAAAAAAATGGAATTATTCAAGTACAACAATCACCTTTATATTTTATATTAATTTGGTTAACGTTGTTGAAGAAGTATGTTACTTAATTTTAAGGTTATATAATTATTAAAAGTTTTGCCCTTTTATATTAATTTTCATAATAGTAAATAAACATATATGATTATATTGCTATATATCCTCTCTGACCTCTATAGGTCAGACATAACAACGTTTCTATGACTGTTCAATGTTATTTTATGATTTGATTTTAAAAATATTTGGTTTTAGGCCAAGTTTAATGGAAAGGTTATGTCATAAATATAAACAACATTAAGGCTACTTGTATAAAATAAAACTTGACCTAAACTTTACCTCCATATTGTCCGAATTTTCATAGATAGCGCCTACTTGTTGTTAGACACATTAATTTGCTGTTGTTTAGATCAGACAAATATTTTTGGTATAAATTGCTACTTTTGTTTTTGTGCTGTTATAAAGTAAACTTTCAGGTATGTTCCATGTTATAAATAATGTAAATTTAATAACAAACCATTTATAAATCTTGCATTACAAATTTGGTTAATTTGAATGCTTTTTGTATTTTAAAACAGTTTTTAAATTAATAGTCTATAAACATTATTTGTTTTAATTTGAACTTGTTTTATGTATTTCTTGAAGTTATAAACACAACATGTTTTCCTATAGTTATAAAATAATTTGTTGTTGAGAAGTTTAAAGTTTATTTCTATCTGTGAAGAGGACCTTAAGTTTTAAACAATTATGGTTCTATAAAGTCAACAAGTTAGACATTTCAATCTTTATTGGTGCTACATGAAAAAATATGTATCATTAACTGAATTTTATAACTTAATTAGAATAAATAGAACTTAATGTTTAATTCCTTGCAATTTCTGTCTGAATTAATGTGGTTTATATTTTTAACATGCCCATACAGCTAGAAATAAAATCTAGTTCAGATAGTAATTATATCAATAACAACATACAGTTTAATTTTTCATATTGAATTACCAAAGTTTATATACAATACAATATTAAGCAATATTACAAGTAAACGCAATCTCCATATACATATTGCTGACAAATTACTGTACCATTTACCATGAAAACCTGATTTGATTGTATTATATTTTTTGTTTATAAATTATCATTCTTTGTAATTTGCCTATTGTTCATGTTAGGGCCTAGTGTTATCTTCATAAACTTGTGTTATGTTTGTTCTTATATATACAATTCCGTTCATGCATTTGATGTTTATTAATAAAATCAAATCAAATGTTGATTATGTAATGATCTCTCCAGAAAAAAAAACAAACTATAAACATGGAAATACTTTAGTTAAAAAATATATAGCGCACTCAGATCTAGTAAATCATATAAATAGTGTGCTTTAAAATTCGATATTTTAGTCGTCAACTTCACATACTTTTCCCAAGGTATCAACAATTGGAAGAGTTCTTTTGATGTGTAGTAATTAAGTGTTCATAACCAGCTACTTAATTTAAAGTAGAAAGCATGACTATAACTTTAACTTTTTAACTAGGTTAAATATAATTAATTGTCAGCAAAATTCCCCCTTACTTGGTTATGTTATAAAAAATGCAATTATTTCTTCCACGAAATTCTGCTCACACTCCTACTTAGTTTTCTCATTAGATGTGATCTTATGGAGTTATTTTTTTCACGAATTTAACAAAAAACATTATTTTTGTATCGTAGCTTTAAGATATTCGTCTACAATAATGAGAATTTCCTAAACGGTTCAACTAATATAATTTATAAAACACTATATATTCTTGGTTTGAGCTTTAAACTTTGTTTATATTTAGCAGAAATGTGTCAAATTAAAACAAAAATATATAAATGCATAAAATACGTTCTTCGTTGAGACACAAACTCACATTGAAATACATTACATTTATTGTTGATGGAAATGAAACACACCTGGGAAATACCTATCCTTTGAAGTTTAAAAGATGGAATCGTTTCTCGGAAGTTTCAATTGGGAATATTTAGAGACATTGCTTTTTGAAGAAGATGTTTATACGATTTACATGGACAAATAAAATGCTATCTTATATTTACTTCCCAGTAAAGTATAACTTTATTAATCGAACAATAATATGCATGAGTCTGTACCACAGTAAAAACAAAGACTATGTAAAATAACAATGTCTATATTAATGGCTTATAGAACAAGTTAAAAAAATCTTTGATAAATATATCATTACAACTAGTCATATAGTATATATATATACTAATATATATATAGTAGTATATAAATATATCATTACAACTAGTCATATAGTATCCGGAAAGCATATTAATAAACAAACAAGAATACATAACTTAAATAACAAGCAGCTAGACAAATCAGCACATACTTATTAAATTAAAAATCAATAATAGTATTCCGCCTTAATACCTATACTAAAACTATATTCGTCGTAAAATTTTTGGGCGATTTTGAGTGTGCTCCACACCCCATGTCGACAAATACATGCTGCAATACCACGATATTTTTTTGTATTAGATGATACTACAAAATAAGTTACGAAACAAATTTATTTATTTCCATTTAAACTGGCATGTGGATGGCTTATAGTTTATAATATGTGACTAAATTCTTTTATTGTATCTATTATTAAAATACTAATTTTCTTTTTAACAAAGAAGCAATAAAACGATTTTTATCTATAGTTTATTCAAAAGTAACAGAATGGTTTTATTACATTTCTTAGTAGTATAAAACAGTAGTAAGTTGCGCTGTATACAAATAAATATTTCCAGAAGACTTACACAATTATGTTCATAACTGCGATGCATTTAATTCCACAAATTCCGAACCTTCACAAATTAAGTTACGTTAATTACCAACTTTGTTCTTGAGTTTAAGTCAATTATATTTCTAATATAAAAGAACATGGTGATTATGTATCAGAAAACTATTCATATACAAGTAAAAACTTGCATATGTACAGTAAAATTTAAATAGTTTAGAATTCAAATTTAATATACAGGTAACAATAAATATTGTTTTATCCACAAATATTTAAATAACATTTACTACTGTCAACAACAAATAATAACTTAATTAAGTTGTTTAATTTTAATCGCATTTCTCTAATTGTGTTTTAAATTAAATAAACACTAACACTAAATGATACATTTAACTGCCTGGTTTCATTTGACCTTTTTCTTTTCGTGTTAAACAAATAATAAATATAGTGTATCTAGGTTTAACATTATTAGGTACGCTATCTGTCAGTAACAAATCTACTTGAAGCATTCAACAGTGCAATGAGCAAGCGACTTGAGTTAACAGCTCTTCTTAATTAACTTCAATCGTCTATCCTAGTTTTATAACCACGAGACAATAAAACAGTGTGCTATGGGGTCTTAAACCAAATCTAAATATGAAAATCATAAGCAACTACGAAGGTTTATTTTACATGCTGAACCTCAGTTCTTCTAATAAGCAGTGCCAAGTGTACCGCATTTACCAAAAGTTATTTTGGAATCGCACTGGGCCCTACATTCGGTACATGTATTCATGAAACTGATCAGTACTATAAACTATTCTTCCCTTTCAGAGAATCATTGTTGACCAAAAATCTGAGTTGCCATTTACAGGCAAACAATAATATAAAGACAGTATCGAGTATCGGTTAGTAAGCAATTTGTTTATTATAAAAGAAAATATGCAATTGATTTAAAAGATTTGATACAATGGAAAAGTAACCCTCCCTTAAGTTAGAAAAGTAAAACCATTCCCTTTAGTTTAATAATATTTAAGATAACATATAAGAAAACAAGTACTTATACAAGAAACACGTAATTAGACAATAATTAAACTTTAAAAGGTGTTCACTACAATTAGGCCACTATTTAGGGGCAATATTCTTATGTCTACTTATTATAATTATGTTGGCCAACCTTTTATGTATAAATAAAAACAATAATTATGAGGTTTGAAATCTGAAGAATCCAAAATAAAATAATTAAAAAAAATATTTTATTTTTAGAATTGGTGACGTCACTGTTTATATTTAAAAAAAATATATATACAAATTTAGAATTAGCCTCTGGAAGGCTGTATTTCCCAAAACTCTAGCTGTCTCATTCAATTAATTAGAAAAATATTATGTTTAACAAATTAGCCTTAGGTGATTAGCAAAGTTCACAAGCACAGCTTGTATCCTTGTTAAACAATGGAATTGATTACAGTTCCATAGTACAGTATGCGTAGATGAAATGCATGCATTTTATTTTAAGCATTAGCAATGTATTTAATAAATACACAAATCACATTTGGCTGAAGGTTTATTTAGTAATTTTGGTAGGTTGATAGTTCAATTTAGGTTGACAGTTGCATTTTGATTGACAGTTGCAATTGTAACTTTGTTAGGCTGACAGTAGAATTTTTGTTGGTAGTTGCAATTGTAAATTTGTTAGGCTGACAGAAAATTTGTGTTGACAGTTGCAATTGTAACTTTGTTAGGCTGACAGTAGAATTTTTGTTGACAGTTGCAATTGTAACTTTGTTAGGCTGACAGTAAATTTGTGTTGACAGTTGCGATAGTAACTTTGTTAGGCTGACAGTAGAATGTTTGTTGACAGTTACTATTGTAACTTTGTTAGGCTGACAGAAGAATTTTTGTTGACAGTTGCAATTGTAACTTTGTTTGGCTGACAGTTGAATTTTTGTTGACAGTTGCAATTGTAACTTTGTTTGGCTGACAGCTGAATTTTTGCTGGTAGTTGCAATTGTAACTTTGTTAGGCTGACAGTAAAATTTGTTGACAGTTGCAATTGTAACTTTGTTAGACTGACTGTAGAATTTTTGTTGACAGTTGCAATTGTATATTTGTTAGGCTGACAGTAGAATTTTTGTTGACAGTTGCAAAATTGTAACTTTGTTAGGCAGTGAGTTGATTTTTTGTTGACAGTTGCAATTGTAACTTTTTTAGGCTCACGGTATATTTTTTGTTGAAAGTTGCAATTGTAACTTTGTTAGTCTAACAGTAGAATTTTTGTTGTCAGTTGCAATTGTAACTTTGTTAGGCTGACAGTAGAATTTTTGTTAACAGTTGCAATTGTAACTTTGTTAGGCTGACAGTAAATTTGTGTTGACAGTTGCAATTGTAACTTTGTTAGGCTGACCGTAGAATGTTTGTTGACAGTTG
>JAGFPH010000549.1:394326-430273 GCA_018207615.1 Philaenus spumarius
TAACTTTGTTAGGCTGACAGTAGAATGTTTGTTGACAGTTGCAATTGCAACTTTGTTTGGCTGGCAGTAAAATTTTTGTTGACAGTTGCGATTGTAACTTAATTAGGCTGACAGTAGAATTTTTGTTGGTAGTTGCAATTGTAACTTTGTTAGGCTGACAGTAAATTTGTGTTGACAGTTGCAATTGTAACTTTGTTAGGCTGACAGTAGAATTTTTGTTGACAGTTGCAATTGTAACTTTGTTAGGCTGACAGTAAATTTGTGTTGACAGTTGCCATTGTAACTTTGTTAGGCTGACAGTAGAATGTTTGTTGACAGTTGCAATTGTAACTTTGTTTGGCTGGCAGTAAAATTTTTGTTGTCAGTTGCAATTGTAACTTTGTTTGGCTGACAGTTGAATTTTTGATGGTAGTTGCAATTGTAACTTTGTTAGGCTGACAGTAAATTTATATTGATAGTTGCAATTGTAACTTTGTTAGGCTGACAGTAGAATTTTTGTTGACAGTTGCAATTGTAACTTTGTTAGGCTGACAGTTGAATTTGTGTTGACAGTTGCAATTGTATATTTGTTAGGCTGACAGTAGAGTTTTTGTTGAAAGTTGCAATTGTAACTTTGTTAGGCTGTGAGTTGATTTTCCGTTGACATTGTAATTGCAACTTTGTTAGGCTCACAGTAGACATTTTGTTGGCAGTTGCTATTGTAACTTTGTTAGGCTGACAGTTGAACCAGTTTTCACTGTATATAAAAAACAGATATTAGAATTGACTAAACTTGAATTGCTACTTGTTGGTATAATATAGGTAGTCTAAAGCTTTAGTTCTCAAGACTTTAGAATTGTCTGAGACTTGTTAAAAATTGACAATTTACTACCATTAATTACAGCTGAGTACTATTATACACCAAAGATTTGCATTTAGAAACGAAAACAATCCATACAATATGCATTGATTGATTAAATCTTGTGTTATACAAATTTGAGAATATAAAGGATTTAATATAATATAGGCTATGTAAATTAGTATTGCTTAGTTACACGGTATTGTCTTTAAAATATCTATTAGAATTAATCAAGTCTACGTGGACAAATTTTATAAGAAAATGTAATTACTTCTACATATTGAGTACAGTGAAAATATTATCTTAAGCAAGTATTGGTTGGGTTACTCAGATTTAATGTAATATAAAACACAGTCACATACCTGGTTAACGAATCTCGGTTTCTTTTACATGGCACTGAATTTAATCGTCCCGTAAAACACGATGTTTAACAACTCCAATTAGTTTTCCTTTAAGAAGTTCTAACCAAAAGATAAGTTAACTAATTTATCACTAACTGTTTGTATCTCACAATGGCGAATGGTTATCTTTTGAATACAGAAGAAGAGTTCAGAGTACGGAAGAGCAAGAAGGGAGACTCCAGCTCTCTCAGGTAGCTAAGATTGCAGGTTAGACTGGAAGGGGCAATGATTAGGCAATTTCGCCTTAATCAGTTGTACGAAAGTTTGAAGGATATGAAAGGTGGTTTATTTATGAATGCCACATACGTTTAATTTGCAAAACATGTCAAGTGACATTTAAATAGTTTTGTATCATAAATTCAATTCATCAATATTATATCTGGACCATCGATCTTCGTTTAAGTTTCAATATAAGGTTGTGGCGGCTTTATTTAAAGGAATAAAACACAATTATTCCATAGCCCATTTATTCAGAACGAACTTGTTACTCTAAAATTTAAATTAACTGCTGTGCACATGCTACCGGTCCAACATTTCAACTTCCCTGTCCACCAAATGTCTCTTAGGTTCATCGTCCTCCTTTCACATCGACACATTCCAATGAAGCCTACAAACTCAAAGATCTAACTATGTCATAGCCAATAAAGTCAACGTACTGTAATATTGTTTACAACTATAGCCTTACAACGTCAAATCAACAAATACTTATTTTAGAAGACTGTCCTCAGTGTTTCATCCTGAGATCCCTCTAAAAACTCTCTACTCATGATGTTCTAAATCCTTGAGGCGAGGCACCAAGAGTGAAGTGCATGCGCTCCTTTCAAAGGCTACTTTGGGATCCAAAGTAGGAGGACCTGGTCCACACTGCAAGATCTTAAGCTGAGTTGATCAACTGGAGCTGACTTCTGATCACTGAAACATGGGTGTGATCTGTTGACGAGGTAGTGATATGTTTCTTTGGGTTCTATAACGATCATTTAAAAAGCTATTTAGATCTTT
This sequence comes from Philaenus spumarius, assembly GCA_018207615.1. Taxonomy (NCBI): domain Eukaryota; kingdom Metazoa; phylum Arthropoda; class Insecta; order Hemiptera; family Aphrophoridae; genus Philaenus; species Philaenus spumarius. The sequence continues at coordinate 396,565 of JAGFPH010000549.1, forward strand.
TTAAACCAAAACAAAATTATTTCCATTTATACCAAGAAAAACAAAATGCAAGGCTCCACTGGTCGTGCCAACTAATAAAAGCAAAAACATTTTTAATTCAATTAAATGAATACAACTTTTTTAAGTACCATGTATGTTCTTAACACACATTATTAAATTAAACCTATTTAACATTAAAATCAAAAGGAAGGAAAACATTATCAGCTTAAACTTGATTCCAACAGCAAAAAGTCATTAATTAACGATACAATTAAAACAGTTTTCTTAATACGTAAAATACACTAGACAAATACGCTACATATAAAAAATCAATAATTATCACTACATTAGCATTTTGAGGAGGGGGAATTGAGGAAAAAGTATATACATTTATATATTTAGTTATATATGTAAAAATGACTAATATAACTGTAGTAAAAATTTTAATATAGTAATTCTAATGTACGAATTGGGAAGCTCAACGAATTGGGAAATGTTTTGTTTCGTCAATTCTAGATCATTCCTTTAACTGGAAAAGTTTATATTTTTCCTTAAAACACTCTAGCTTATATAACTATAATCTGTTCTCAATAGTTCTTCAAGTCTTTTGTTCACAACTTAAATTTATTAATGTCACAGAACCTTTATGAACTATTTAGGGGTTGTAAGGTAACCAATGTATTTCGTGTGGGTACCTGTGATCTGGAGTCTCATTCTGAGTAGTTTAATGTACATTCCTATGTCTCTTGATGGTGTAAAGTCCCCTTACACATTTCCACAGATTAGTTACTTTTCTATACATGTAAAAAAACAATAATTGAAATATAACAATAGACAGCAAGTACATTGACCATGAGATGGTTCTTACAACTGTGAAATACAAATCATATTTATTTCTAACGGCTAACAATAATTTATTTAAAGTAAGACTATATTATCAAATTTTTTGGCAAATAAAATTCATAAAATATCTCAGAAATCATATTCGGATATAAACGTTAATAGTGTATGTTCGTCTAAACTAATTAAGTCTGTACATTTTAGGAATGTCAAAGTAAACAAAGATCATTCATAATAAACATTTCCCTGTGCTTGGACAAGAAGTATAAAATTATCACCAGTTATATAACAATTTGATTCGTCTTTTAGCGTACTTATCTAAATAGAGACAATTAAACTATTTATTTTATTTCCCAAATAACATTTTAATGATATTAAGCTATACTTGTCAGCACTATAAATCCAATCATTCCAATAATCACAAATTTAGGAGAATATAAAGTGGAATGAATTTTTCTTTCGCATACATCTGGATCGAGCATACCCAAAAATAAATTCAATATAAAATTTGTGTGTGGTGTAGAAAATAATCTATCTTTACTCTTTAGTTGAGAAAATTGACAGAAGTCCAGGCTTACAAAATTTAAATTCATTTGCATCATTTCTAAAAATGTCCGTCTGTGAGGGCTTATATATATTACAACGTACTATAGAGCACTCTCTTTGCGAGCGAATTTTTCTGTAGCACTTTTGCTCTATAATAGCTGCAGAATAAGTTAATATCACCTACTGGAAGAAATAGGCTATCTTTTTTGTCTGGCCTAGGTGATAAAACTGGTTGTCTAATATTTAGCTCAAAATTAACCTTCCAGTAATCATAATTAAGCTCAGTTTAGAACACAAGAAATTAATTTCACTTATTATCCCTCAAGGTAATGAGAACAGTCGATCTGACTTTGTAAATAACTGTATTTGTGCTTTGGGTATTTTGATAATGCAACACTTTGATTATAATTAAAACACTTGGAACTATGGTAATGGAATATGCAAACAATAGGTAAGTAAAATCTAAAACTTGTTTATACTGTAAAATAATAATTAACAATTTATTCAAAACTAAAAAACATAAATCAAAATATTCTCTCTTTGTAAGTACCTTCACAACGAATACAATGTTTAACCAATTAAATTTAACTTTAATTATTCTTAATTAATTACTAAAGACAGAAAAAATTTACTATTTTAATTAATTTTGATTATTTAACTTTATTATCTTTATTTGTTTATGAAATTGAATTATTCAATTTATTTTATTACTTGAATTTAATAAATTTTAATAAAATTAATTACGATTTTTATTTTAAAATTCACACCAAGAAAACAATCTATTTATAACCTACGTAACTTAGTATATTTAATAAATTTAATTGAAGCTAATCAGGCAAATTTATAGGGGACAGTATCGTAAGTACGCTTTTCACAGACCTTTTAGAGACGCTTAAGTTGGCCGTCTTTAACGGTGCTGATGTTGTTTGGATGCTGCAGGTTGGGTAGCAGGGTTGAGTTGTTCTCGTACCAGAAGTCTATTGCAGTTGTACAGCGTGCCGTGATCTTGTAGTCATGTTGATTTTAAACTTGTACTTGGCTGAATTACAGGTGATTGATCGTTAGAGATGTCTTCCTGGTGTCCGGGATTCGCTCGTTCCGTTCCAGCGTTGTTAACAATTCATGTCCTGTAGGCTCGCTAGTCTAGTTCCTGAAGTTCCAATAATGAAGACGATTTACTACTTCATTATGTCCTTGTAGTTTCAATATTGAATCAATGTTTCAATGTTTGACTAATATTGATCAATTACGAACATCGCAACTTCTCTTACTAGTGAATTGTATTAACTTGTAGTAAATACTGATAATTTATAACTGATATTACTTTTTCATTTATGTTAAACGTAGTACAATTTTCTAAGTCCAATTTATCTAAGAGAGTAAAAATTTAAGAGTCCAGCGTGGCAAGCACTCTCCATTGAAGATTTATAATTCGTAAGAGTCTGAATGAAGAGTATGAAATTTTTAATAAAGAGTCCCAGGACACCGTGTCCCGCACTTATAGGGTGTATAAAAAAAACCTTTCAGTACTTTGGGAAATGATTCCTCATACAAAAAGTAAGAAAAAACTTCCTGTAAACATAGGTCCGAACATAGGCTATTTCTTCTCCAGATAGTTTCACTTAATTTTCCATAAATTATACAGGTTATTTTTATTATTCCATTGTACTTTTTATCTACTTTATTCTATTGTTTTCGTTAATTAACTTCCCTATTAGGTTGGTATTACCCTATCTTGTCTCTAATTGGCCGTTAATTCCGCGCGCTTTCTAGCTTGTTATCTCTGTATAACCACTATTGTTCTCCTTCTTTTGTATTTAACTTCTCGCGGCGTTGTTAGTTTTTCCCGCGAGTGAGCTTTTCTGGTTCCTTGAACTTTCCTCTTCCTTTACGAATTCGAGTGGTGTTCGTACAACTTCGCGTTCTCGCGCGAGGCTCGCATGTGCCTTTCTCGTTTCGTTTTCCGGGAAAGTTTTCCAGTTTTTCCAACTCGCGATTTTCTTTTCTTCTATTCTGTATTCCTTTGCGAAATTACTTACTAGCCGCCATTTTGTGAATTTTCCTTTGTTTTTCATGGAGTTCTGGGACTTATAAAAGTTACGATTTTTCTGTTTTTTTATTTAACTAATTTCCCAAAATTTATTTGGTATATTGGATTTTACATACATTATTATATTCTACTACTTTAACTTTAATTATTATAATCTTTAAAACTTTCATTTTTTTTTATTTATCTTGACTCTAATAAGGTGTGATAACTATCACCCTTTTTTCTATAATAATATTTAAACTTTTCTTTGATTTTACTATAAAACTTTCCCTTTACAAATACGTGTTATGATTAAATTTTATTTAACTTTATTTCTTTTATAATTAAATGACAATTAAACTTGATGATTTTAACTAACTTCTAAAATATTGAAAATACGTTATTTTCTTATTCCAAATTTCTTTTAGTTCTATTCTTTATTAAACCAAAAACACCTTTCTTTCTGGCTTTGAGAAAATTTTAAATTTTCCCTTAACTTTAGACTTGAATTACGTAAGCATTATTTAATATTACGATTTGGGAATTGCATGGCTGACACACACGTGTTTAGCGTAATGTGTTGCCTTTAGAAAAACCCAAATACATAATATTCCTGGATCCTGGTATTCTCTAAGAAATCATTAATTAGAGGCTAAGTTCTTTTTGCATTTCTGGACAAGTCAGGGTTAAACAGTCGCTTCCGTAGATAACGCCCCGCTCGTCCCAACTTGTTGAAGATTGCACTACATACGATCAAGATTCCATGCTGGCCTAGAAATATCGCTTTTTACAAAATGTTTGTAAAAATTGAAACTTCCGGAATTACACGGGTCCTGCCCGTTGTAATATATATTTATATATATTAATTTTTTTGCTACGATATCCAGTACCCCATAGTTTCATGTAATACCACGTACACATTTTTTACTCTCTATAATTCTAATATGTTATCTTCTGAACCTAAAGGTATCTGTATTACTAATTTTATAATCTTCAACAGTGTAAACATGAGGCTTCAGCCACACTACAAAAACAATGCAAGTTGTGTGGTTCAACAGTGTAAACAAAATGCATTGTTGGAGGTAGTTCAAAATCTTAAAGTATTCATATAAATCTAGTGGGAGGGAGAAATTTTGAGCTCACTTTACACAATTAAATGTATTCTAAGGTTGGACAAAATTCTACAATTTTACATTTTGATTCCATGACTAAACTCTCCAGTTCTCTGAACACAAATTTAAATAGACAAATTTGCATAACCAATGTAAGCTCAAATCTACAATAGAAGTAAAAATCTTGCATGTTAGCATAGTAACTCTGCAAAACTGACACAACTTTCTTAATTGAATTAGTATTTAAAATATCATGGGCATGTACATCTTTCATTGTATATAACTTATCATCCACATTATGATATAGGTCTTGAGAAACCATACCCAACTCTAATTCAATTCTAAATCTTGACTATCCAAAGTAACAATTATTAATTAGTGATCTCAAAACTATACCACCTTAATTTATTAAACCACTTTTTTTTTAACTTTAGTGGGAATTAAAGAAATTACATTTTGAATCTCAGACAAATATGAATTTACTACATTTTCTATGACACTAAATTCCTCTTTAAACAACTATTTATCATGTTCGACATTATTAGTGATTTTCTAGGTTAGACTTTTCAGCATTAAAATGTTGTTGCATGTTCTCGCTTTTCTTCAGCAGGTCTGTAATATTGAAATCCAGAACAATGGTCCATTGGGATCTGGTTAATAACACATCCTGGAGCCGCTCAAACGCTATCCCTTGGGTCGAGGCTGTAACATGAAAGGATGTTGCAAGTATCTCTACTAACATTACTAGAACAAAAACATTGTTATTAACCCTCGTGTGGCCGCTACGTAAGAACAACGACAAGGTTCCTATTTAATCTTCCTATTTCAGCTACGTTTCTATTTAATCTGGGAACAATAGCAACAACAATAACTAGCATTTGATATCTTTATTTTATATCCATTTAACAGAAATAAGAATACAAAATACAGTCATCAATAATAAACAATCATTTAACATAAACATAGCTCCATTCATGATTGTAAACAAAATGTACAAATCAATGTACCAATATAATTCACTAATCTAGTCCAAATTGTTATTGCTACATATTCTCTACATTTTAAAATATAAAACAAAACTTCTACGCATATTATTTACTCCTCAAAAATGAAAACTTACTTTCTTATGATCATTTCTCCAATAAAATCAGTGCTACAGAAACATAATCTTATAAATTGACGCTGTACTATCATTCCTGTTATTTATTATTTGATATCTCATAGCAACATTTAATTCTCATTTATTTATTCGTAGATGGATAAGAATCTGTAGTAGGCCTACTTATCATTAACTATCATTTAATATTAACATTCTTCAATTACATAAACTGCACGTTAATTCCTTGGTAAAACGGGTTTATCTATGTGCGTTTGAATATTAGACCAGGAAAATTAGACCAAAATCATCCAGAATAACTTAATATTTTTCTACAGCACCAATCGAGATGCGGTTTTTGGCATTGTATTCGGAGAAGTCGCAGGAAAAAGTCTACATATAATACCTTGTCGGCAGACAAAAAGTGCATTTTGGGCATGAATAAGTGCACCTAGAAGTGCATCAATTCCCATATTCTATAAAAATTGTATAATTTCATTAAAACTCATCAAAATTTTTATACAGGGATTTTGGGGGTCGCAGATTCCAAATCTGCCATTGCAAAATATGTCTGACAACCCTGGAACCCCCCCCCTCCCCATAGGGGCAGGGGGCACTTCAGCCAAAACATCTAAGGGCTCAGTAAATCACTCGAAAATGTACACTCGGGGGTTATTGGGGTCGGTAATTCCGAATCTGTCCTTCAAAAATATGTCCGACCACCCTCTTACCTCCCGGGGAGCAAGGGGAGCACTTCAGCAAAAATAATCAAAGCTCAGTAAATCACTCGAAAATGTACACACGGGGGTTATTGGGGACGGTAGTTCCAAATCTGTCCTTCAAAAATATGTCCGATCACCCTGGGACCCCCCATGGGGGTAGGAGGGGGGCCCTTCCTTAAAACATTTGAAGGTCCAATGATTGATTCTACTGCAATGAGAATGCTTCACTTTGTTACTTTTGCCGAAGGGCCCCCCACCCTGCCCCCATGTGATCCGACATATTTTTGAAGGGCAGATTCTTAATTACCGACCCGAATAACTCCCGAGTGTACATTTTCTAGTGATTTACTGAGCCCTTTCATTTTTTGCCGAAGTGCCTCCCCCTACCCCATGGTGTTCCCAGGGTAGTCGGGTATATTTTTCAAGGGCAGATTCAGAATCTGCGATCCCCAAAACCCCTGTATACAAATTTTTTTTATAAGTTTTCATGAATTTAAACAATTTTTATATATTATGGGAAATGATGCACTTTTAGTTGCACTTTATGAATGCCTAAAATTCACTTTTTTCCTGAGACTTCTCCGAATACAATGACTAAAACCGCATTTCGAGTAGTGCTGTAGAAAAATATTTATAATTTATTGTCTAATATCCCTGGCCTATATTGCGCTTATGGAGTTAAAGTTAATACATTGTTCTGTGGCTGTAGGCAACGTAACTACCGACTACTGATTTCTTACCATTGCTGCGTAGAGCATGGTTTGCAGTATGATTTGTAAAATTACGCTTTGTTTTAAAAACTATGTTATTAATTTCAATTATTTAAAACCTAAACCGTTTCTTCCTATTTAAATACAGTGATTTCAAACAAATTAATTTCCTCACACTCGTTCAAAGATATAGACACTATGTGAAGCACATCGCAAACGTTTGAATTTGTTTAATGTAACTCTTGTAAACGACCACGTTAAGACAGTAAAATCGTAATTGCGTTTTGTGGTAATTTTACATGTTTCCCCTTTTTTTTGCGAAAGAGGAATAAGTTGTTCGAACACTCAAACGTAGTCGAAATTGCTTAAGCTAAGATTAGTATAAATAAATTATTCTTATCTTTATTTTACTTGAAATACAGCCACAGTTTTGCAAGTTCGTTTTTTTTTAAAATACAACTTAAACAATTACGTTCATAAGGATAGTTTAGTTATCTTTCTAGCGTCAATTTTTTAAAAAATTTACATAATTGTGTACGTCTTGATAAAACCAAATGAATTTGCATAATGATATTATAGAACATCTATTTATAATTTACTATTCTTCATTTTAAAAGTATTACTATTTGTAATTAGAATGGAGTTGGTATTTGCATCAATTAACCTCACATCAAGTCTAATAAAACGCACTAAAGACGACAGTAAAATAAGTATCACTGATTTCAAACATAAAGGTGAATAATGCTGTTTCTGTAATTGAAGTTTTAGTACGGACTATTCTCATCTGGGGAAAATGTAATTCGAAGCAGAAACATGAAATATTGGCCCACACAGACAATATCCCAAGGGCGTCAATAACCCCACTACACATTCACTGCGCTGCTCGTGAACTCAATTTATAACAAACAATGTTGTTTATACTGATGTTTTAGATTAACAGGTTTATTTCGTCCACGTTAAATGATTGTGACGTGACACTTCCTAACTAAAACTTAAACCATACTGCCATGTAACAAATAGACCAGATAAATGTCATATATCTTATACAGGAATATTGTATCTTATGTCATTTTGTATTGTTTAGTTTTAAATGTAAACGCGCTTTTCAACATTAGATTGTGGAGAAGGAAGTGCTGCTCAGACCAATGCCAGCTGCCCCATATTGTCATTAATTTGGTGACATCCTCTGGCGGATCCATGTTCAATCTGCATATTTGATTAAAAGGGATAACTACTTATTTACAGTCAATATTAGCCTCACTTACACTCTGTTATTTTTTATACTGAAATAAATCCATCGCCTTCGTTGTAGAAAAAATCTCGTAGGTATCAATATTGGAATAGTTGGAACACATTTTGTTTGTGGTGATGTAAAAATTCCAACCCTTTATGCATGCAAAATGTAGGTTAATGAATTTTAATATTTGTTTACACTATCAATTTTAATTTAGTTACTTTAAAACTAATCACATTGATAATTTCCTTAAAATTCAATAATAATAATTAATTATATTGTTTCCTGTAATTTATACATTAAAGCCAATATCACTGTTATTGTTTTAAATTTCAATAGCTTTATCAGTAAAAACACTAAACAGATTTTAATCTATATATATAAAGCTGAAATCTATATATATAAAAGCCAAATCCACAGACTCACTGATCACGACTTATCAAAAACTACTGAACGGATTGGAACGAAATTTGGTATGTAGCTTCCTCAAAGGCCATAGGTGCTCACTAAGAAAGGGTTTCAAAAAATTATAAATTTTAGTTTGGGTTTGGGGAGGTTAAAGTTACTAAATCACGATTTCTCTAAAACCACCGAACGGATTGGAATGCAATTTAGTATGTAGCTTCCGCTAGGGCGTGCTCGCTAAGAAAGGGTTTCAAAAAATTCGACATTTTAGGGGAGGTTTTGGGTGGTCAAAGTTACTAAAAATCCCCATCAGAAATGCATAGTGTAATATATTTATTGATAAAATATATTTTTGTTGTATACATTTAACTTTGATTTGTCTATACGTGCAAAGCTAGTACAATATAAATCAAAGTATGTTTATTTTACTTAAGAAACGATTTCATATTATTATACTATGATTTCTATAACAGAATAACCACACTCCCCAATCATTTCTGTTTTACTACACGTAGCAGAAACATATTTCATTAAATAATTGTTCATATTTTGCTGAAATATCTAAAATTTACAACAACAATTCCAGTAACAGTATATTATAATCTTGTATGTTTCAAAGAATTTCGGAGTAAGAGTGTTTTTATTTACATTAGCTACTTAATATTAACGCTGCCGTAGTTATTTTTGCATTACAGGTTGTAAAGTTGAAATTGTACTTGTGAATCTCAGAATTCCAATTATTATGGATAAGTTTGCAACTTACCTCTTACATTGCGTTGCTGAAATTATTTCAACCTTTCTTGTTTGGTGATACACGGAGGATAAAGTTAGAATACAAGTTCACTTGAGTTTGAAGTATAGAAGTTAATTTACAAAGACAGATTGTGCCACTCTACTGACTTCAAATTAAACTTTGGCAGTTAGTGTTGCATGAATTATGAACTATGCCAGTTTCAAAGTATAATGCTAAAGGTATTAGTTTCAGCCAGAACACCTAACTTTTCCTTGTTCGTGTTTCATGATCTATAATAACATAACGTTTGCAGTTGATTATTGACCTATAAATATTATTATTCTAAACGTAAAATATTAAACAAAACAACAAATCAAACATAGTTCCTAAGCTTTACAGTTTAAAGTTTTCAAACATAATGTTTTGTAAATACTACTTCAAAATGCACTTTTATAAAATGTTTATACAAAATGTTTATTGGTGACTTAGTTATAAATAAGTAGTATTTTAAATGTGTATTACGTGAAAGGGAAAACGCTAACTGACGGGGAGAAACAACAGTTGAACACTATTAACTTGACTGAAGCAGCACAGTTTATTATTCTTTGAAATAATAAAATCAGATACTTTGTGAATGAAGATCTTAGGACAGTAACATTAAATGAATTCATTACATATCACCAACAAAATAATAATAAAAAGTAATATTTCTGCTTCTATTCACAGAGTTAGGTTATGTTTCTATAAAGTTGATTCAACCTTCAAAAAGATGATTTTAAAGTATCAGGTTGGTGATTTAATATAAAAATATTGTTAGATAATTGTTACCAAACGTACTGAACCATTAGGTTTTATTAGCTTGGATTTCATATTAATTGAATCTTACTGGATTGTAAAAGTAACCCGTAATAATTTTTTTTTTTCAAAAGTAAAAATTACCCATCAGATTTTATTGTTCTACCCATACTTCATTAATATATTTCATACTACACTAAGCAAATATTTCGTTTATATACCATTTACCGAACACTTAGTTTTGTAATTTTTAGTATATTACAAAATAATAAATGAAAAATCTTGCCTTTTGATAATTAACACAATATTTCGGATAACTACAGGTTCCTTATATGACTACTTGTTCCCAGCGGCAGTTTAGCCCAGTCGGTTAAAACTACCAGTAATTTACAATACGGCTGATTTTTTTATAAGTACCTTAAAGTATGTAGATTAACGTTAAAAAATGTTTACCAGTCTATCGATTTCCCAAAGTTATCCTTAATATTTCGAGCTGGGATGAAGATAGAGAAAAATAAAAAATACCACTGTGTAGGGGGGGTATTTTTCAATAAAAAAGGTTGTATATATTTATTTCCTCCGAGCAATGGTTTGTCTGTAAAAAATTCGATAATGCAGGTATGTATTTTGTAGCAGGGGAAATAACTATAAGTTGAAATCTCATTCATATATGAAGCGTTGGGTCATTATAAATTGGCCGAATTTTAATATATAGAATTGAAACTTGACATAGGAGTTAAAATATGACGTATTTTAAACATTTATGCTGAGTCTCAGATTGTTATCTTGAAAATGACCTGATCTAGAGCCACTTGAATTATCAATGGGTTTCTCGATTTTAGGAGTACCGGACCCACGAACTAATTTTAATCGGCTCCAGTTTAGAAAATTTTCAAAATATCAACCTGAAAGTTTTTTCACAAGTTAAATATATAGATTCAAACAAGTTCAAGGAGTGTAAACCTTTTTCATTATTTACTTTTAAAAGCACAAGTAAATTAAAAAAGTATAATTTTAGACCTTTTTAGATTTTTCATCAAAATACTTGAGTTGATCAGCTGCAGATTAGTCATTTTTTTAAAATATAGTTTTTAAAATAAGTATAGCAAAAAACAGTTGTGTTTGTAATTTCTATACCAATTTTTAAATCGATATGTTCAAAAATGTCAAAAATGGAGTCGTTGAATTCAAAAGTGTTATAGTTAAAAGGAGAAAGGCAAAACAGAAGACTATTTTCAAGCGCCTCGTTTTTAAAAATAACATGAAAAAAATTGTTCATACTTACTAAGAATATTTATACTGTTGTATTCAACTTGTAAAACAAATTTGATGTTGATATTCCAATAATTGACGAAACTGGGATAGATTAAAATTAGTTCGTGAGTCCGGTAATCCTAAAATCGAGAAACCCATTGATAAGTCAAGTGGCTCTAGATCGGGTCATTTTCAAGATAACAAGCTTAGACTCAGCATAAATGATTAAAATACAATTTTTAACTCCTATGTCAAGTTTCAATTCGATATATTAAAATTCAGAAAATTTAGATTGAGCCAACGCTTCATAATATGAATGAGATTTCAACTTTTAAGAATTTCCCCTGCTACAAAATACATACCTGCATTATCGAATTTTTTTAAGACAAACCATTGCTCGGAGGAAATAAATATATATATCCTTTTTTATTCAAAAATACTTCCCCTACGCGTTGGTATTTTTTATTTTTCTCTATCTTCAACCCAGCTCGAAATATTAAGAATAATCGAAAACAAATTATAATCGATTTTTTTTTCGACTTTGAGAAATCGATGGACTGGTAAACTTTTTTTATGTTAATCTACATACTTTAATGTACCTATAAAAAAAATCAGCCGTATTGTAAATTACTGGAACTTTTGGTCTAAAATTACCCCTACCGACTGGCCTAGTTTGGCAAGATACTGATATAGTACTGATAAAGCGTCTTGTCGTCAATAGCACCCTTATAGCAAGTTTTTAATGTGTGCGTTTCTCGTTAAATTTTGTTCCAAAATTAGTTTAAAATAATTGACTAGCAAGGAAGGGCTCAGCTTTCTATTTATATCCTGTCAACAGCAGTTAAGTTCCTTTTATTAGTAAAGGAAATTATGGGGGTTTTGTTAGGATTGTTCTTGAGTCTTTCCCTTGCACACCAGGGTTTCAAAAATCAACAAGTTAGCCCATACAATTTTATTTCAATACCAGGGGAGACCCCGGCGTACGCCAACCCTTAATGTAACCTTCTAAAAACATACAGTATGTTTTATTTAGAATAAACCTCAAAACTAAGATGGTAAATAATGTAAATTTTTTAAATCAAATCATGTCGTATATTTTATAACATCAGTTAAAATAAAAGTTAAAAGAACCAGTAAGGCTCAGGTCTACACTTAATCATAAACCTAACCAAAAAGTTAGAAATAAAAATAATTTTCATATTTTTAAATCTGCTGTTATTATTGGTTACGCAGTGTCAATTACCGTACATTATCAATACATATTCCTACTATTAAATTATAATATGTCTTATGTATTGTTCATTAGGAAGTAACATAGTTTTTTCCATATTTTTAAATTTCATAACGCAAGTTTTTATTGTTTTGTGTGTGTGTTGAAACATGAGGTGGTTCATTCTAGGCCTAACTAACTTAAATATTATTTTTTACTAAGCTGGACATCCGAATCAACACTGTTGTATCTGTTATTTTATTTTATTAATTGCTATGGTAATGAATGTAAATAAATTCTAGAAATATAATATTATTAGAAAACTCATATTATGTGTTTATTAATTAGTCTAGGCATAAAGTAAAATTATGTTTAATTTATTTTACCTTGCCTTAACGGTAACATACACACATAATTTAAGTGTTTGTGCACTTCTTTGCACAGTACGTTTTGAATAATATAAGTTTCATTTTCCAATTGTTTTTTTGGTTTTTCATAATTTTGCTTATTTATTATTTTTTCAGCTGTTCGACGCTATGGGTTTAACGCCCAACTCGATCCTGTGAATTTGTGTGTGAATAGATAGTGTGTGTTGTTTTTACTTCAACAGAAAGATGGCTTTGTTCACAAAAACCTATCTTAAAAGTTAAAAATCCAAACTGATAATGGAAATATTATAGGCAACAGCTGACTTTACTGTTGTTATAGTCAATAAACATAATATGTAATGGCGCTTACATTTTTGTTAAATATTGAGTATATTTGTTGTTGTTTTTGTGTTCAATAGATGCTGCCGTTTTTCAAAATGCATATAAAAACACGCTTGTATTCAAATGAAAGTTTGTGTAACAATTTTAAAGCAATCGGTGAAGAACTTCCGGAGATTATCGATTTTGAACAAACTCACATTTACATTTTTATTTATATAGATTATTATGTATAAGCGCAAAACAAGATGTAGTAGCGAAGTCAAAATTGGTTGTACACGATAAAATGTATTATTCCTTAAAATTGCTTTAAACGAAATTGTTTTATTATTATTGATAGTTATGAGTGTACTGTTTTGTTTAAAATTTAAAAAAATATGTTTAGGAGGAAATTGTTATGTAATGTAAATAAAAACTTAAATAAACATTGTAGCAAGAGACTGTTTGATATGCGCAGAGCATCAGGCCAACGAAATATGTTTCTCTTATTAAAGGTGTGCTCAATTTTAAAATGTGTATGCTATATGCTACTAACATTATTAGTGATCCCGAACCTAAAGCATGATTATCCTTGGCTTCCTTCGTTCCACATTGAGCAATACCAACTAGTGTCCGTCAACTCACCTGTGAAACCCGTGATGTCAGGATTACCCAAGAAAAGATGTTCATCTATATTGGAGATGGTTTATTTTTCCTTATTATTATGATCTACGTCCATAACGACAGAACTAGGAGTTTGCTTGATAGCTGGTTCTCGTCTTTTTTCTATTTTTTATTTATTATTCTTAGTATTATTATTTTCATTTTTTTTTTTTTTTTTATTTGATTAATATATTTATACATATAAGTATTATCAAACTTAAATGTAAATTGTTACATGTAAAGAAAAAAAAATTTTAAAGTAAAAAAACAAAGCATTTTATAAAATTGGAAAAAAGGTTTATTAACTTAAAAAATAAATCTTTCTAAACTAAAATAAAGTTCTAAACTATCTTTCCCTAAAGTTTTTAGGGACCTTTAGGGTCTGTAAACCAAAAATGGTAGCAACGCCATTTTTAATGTAAATATAATTGTATTTATTTTAGTTTTTTTAATCTTTCCATTTTAAATTAAAAAAAGTCTAATTACAAATATTTAGTTTTGCAGATATACAGTAGGATTTTGGTCATAACAGTTGATTTTTAGTTTTAAATATTAATGTTTAAAGGTTAGATGGGTGGAAACTTCACCGCTTTAGTTAATTGAATTTAGGTCTGGTACATAGACCAGACTAAATCTGTTAAAACACTAAAAAATACTGCTTACATAATAGGTTTACTGTAAAACTTAAATGCAAGTATATAACAATATTTATATTTATAGTTTGAACAAATAACTTGACTATAAGTACAGTTTTTCTTTTTTTTTTTTTTTAGAGCTATACTTCATTATAATAAATTTGAATGTACAATTATCTACACAGGTTGATAATGAGAACATGAGTCCTGTGCTCAAGTTGTATTTTGCAAGTTAAGACAGTAAAATGAAGCTGTATTTCGTCTTCTGGTAAAATTAAAACTTAAATAATTATTTATTGCAAAGTTATAATATTAAATTTACTTCACTTCATACACAGTTTTTTATCATTATTATCACTGAGAAATATTATAAGACTACAAGAGTTTATGCTCTTGTATTGGTTATATGCTAAGTTAAAAAGTGGTAGATTCTTAAATAATTGTTTGGTAAAATATTGAATAAATAAAATATTTATTAAATTTTTATATTACATTTATGTATGCATATATGGTTGTTTCATCAACATTTGAAAAACTTTGGGAAGAGTTATTTAACAAAATTATTAATTGCAATACTTTGATAGTTGAAAACACCATGACGGTCGAAGTGATTGGTGTTCCCGATTAATGGTTGGTTAGTAGAAGATAATGTGAATTTTAATTTAATATCACTTGTCATATTATTTTGGTTAAACTGAAATTAACACTTTGCATTAGATTTAGTACATTTCTTAAGTTTTTAAATTCTCTACGACCATGACGGTTTTTATTCTAAATGGACAGACCAGCTGTTCTGCGAACCTGCGCCGGCGCGTCGCACTAGTGATTGTAAATCAAGTAGCTAGTTACTGTTATGCCCGTAAGATTCCGATCGCTTGTTGAATTTAAAATAGCTAAACATTAGATAAACATTTCAGACTATGACACATAATTGCTAATAAAATAGAAAGGTTGGTAGCCCTTACATGTGTATATCGATTTTCTAAAGTTTACTTATCCTTATCTTAAAAGGAAACCCATAAACAGCAATTATACCTTTAAACACACGCCTCACTGATGCACAGCCAATGTTCAATCAAAATCAAGTTTTTACTGCAGTACTTGATGAAAAAGTAGTGATTTATTTTCATTATTTGTACTGTAATTCTACGACCAGTAAAAAAACCTTTACGTTGTATAACAACAACTACGCTTCCATTTGACGTAGTTTTCCTGTAACTCACAACATCACCTTCTTCTGTTATTTGCAACGTACATTAGGCTAGACCAATTCAGTATGATATGAAATTGTGTTTCACAATCATGATCATCAGATTTACTTACACTTTTGAACAAGAGTTGGGGAAGAATCTGCTAAGTGAACTTATTATTAACTTAAACACAGAACTACAGTATACTCGTTTAGACTTTGCAAGTTTAGTGGAGTTATGAATTTAATGTAATATTTACAAGTATGGCCTTTAGTCACAATTTGTACTTTCTATTCTTACTTATAATTCAGAGAACCATATTACGGTACAATCGTCAAAGTTTGATACAATTTTTAACTACAAGCACGTTTCCGTAGATTCAAGCCTAGTTACTGAAGTTTGGCTTAAGGGCAGTACTCCCCAGTCATCATCATTCTATAGCATATATTTAAGATGCTAAGTCAAAAATTAATAAAATTTTCATAATCCTTCTTCTCGAAAAATGCAATTGTGTATATAATTAAAAGATTATATACTAAGTTGAATGAATGTAAAAACGTCTACAAGGACATAAAATGAAAATAATTCTATAGGCTATCAATAAAGCACTAAATATTATTATTTTTAATTTGTAATGAATTACCTGCTTACACGCTACCTCAACAGGGTTAATTTAACTACACTAAATAATATAAATAGAACTCATACATGTTAGAAGACAATTTATTTATACAGGTTACATGACTTCTTCTAAATAACAAATTTATAGATGTTTTGATAAACTAAAAATCTAAACATATTTAACAAATTGTGGGATATAGAAATAATAATATTTGCAATGTGTAAGAATTTATAAAAATATAATCGAGCTTGACTCGTGAGAAATTTTTTTCTAATAATAAAAACACAGTTCTTACAAATATACGTTTCATTGTCAAACGCCTTTCAACGACAAACTTGTCATGCTTAGTGGTTTTTTAGCTACAACTGAATTATAACAGTTATAATTTAAATACTGAGGATGACGAAATTGTCACTGAAACGAGTTTCACAATTAATCTGAAAATTGGGTTCTATGTTTTCATTTTTAGACGTAAGCAAGATATTGCCTGCTGATCCCAAATTTAAACAACTTACTTCATTTAAGTTTTGTTTATCATGTAATAGTAAAATAGAAATATTTGATATATTTTACATGTTATGTTGGCGCTACTGCATGCACTGATCTTGTACTAGGTTTTTGTTTTCAAGTGTTGAAAGTTATTTTGTTTCAGTGCATTATGTCTTCCAATGGAAAATAATACAGTTTCACTTATACTATAAATTTATATTTCACAAGCCCAGTCGGTATAGGTTAAAACTACCAGTAATTTTAAATACGGCAGATTTTTTTTATAAGTACCTTAAAGTATGTAGATTAACATAAAAAAATGTTTACCAGTCTATCGATTTCCCAAAGTCGAAAAAAAATCGATTATCATTTTTTTCGATTATCCTTAATATTTTGAGCTGGGATGAAGATAGAGAAAAATAAAAATACCACCGTGTAGGGGAGATATTTTTCAATAAAAAAGATCATGTGTATTTATTTCCTCCGAGCAATGGTTTGTCTGGAAAAAAAACGTTATTGTATGTATGTATTTTGCAGCAGGGGAAATCACTGTAAGTTGAAATCTCATTCATATGTGAAGCGTTGGGTCATTCTAAAATGGCCGAATTTTAATATATCGAATTGAAACTTGACATAGGAGTTAAAATAAATATTTTAATTATAAGTCCTACTTTTTGATCACAATAATTTAATAAATGATTTTTTATTTTACCTTGCGTTTTGTGATCTAGCGTTCTTTTAGGTTGACGACCTCGGTTTCAACTGCACTGAGTCATTTTCGAGTCACTTATATAAAAATCACTCTACAACAATCACATTAGTTCAACAATTAAATAGTTCACAATAATTACAATTACAGTGGTTAAACGGTTCGTCAATTCTTTTATAAAATATAAAAAATATGTATGCATCCTCTCGCGTACGTAGTTAAACTTGAAATGGTTGTATGTCCGGATTGAGTGAAAGTGGGGGAGGATTAAAGTCTATGCTTCACTGTTATCTATGTCTATTATTTTGTCGTACAACGAATTAGATTTGAATTTCAGTTTATCATTTAGTATTTCTGAAGGGCTGTTTTTGGAATATTTATATATTTGGAACTCTTCTAGTACATCCATTTCCCTGCTTTTGTTGCACGTTTTTATTATTTCCATATTTTCTTGGATAGAACGGTATAATAGGTGTCCTGATTCGACTAGGTGTAAGTTAAATATATAGATTTCAACAAGTTCAAGGAGTATAAACCTTTTGATCAGCTGCAGATTAGTAATTTTTTTAAATATAGTTTTTTTAAATAAGTATAGCAAAAAACAATTGTGTTTGTAACTTCTGAACCAATTTTTAAATCGATATGTTCAAAAACGTCGAAAATTGGGTCGTTGAATCCAAAAATGTTATAGTTAAAACGAGATAGGTAAAACAGAAGACTATTTTCAAGCGCCTCGTTTTTAAAAATAACACACAAAAATCGTGCATACTTACTAAGAATATTTATACGGGTGTATTCAACTTGTAAAACAAATTTGATGTTGATATTCCAAAAATTGATAATAGCTTGATATTCCAAAAATAATAATTCATAGCTTAGTAGTGTTCGTTTGAATTTGGATTTTCCAGAATGGAAACAGAAGGGTCGATTATATAGTATTGGAGATAGTACTAAAAATGTTGTTCTTTTATTTTTAGTGAAACAATAATTATAATGCTAAATTTAGTACTATTTTTGGCCAACAATAGGCATGTAACATAACATTTTGATTTTAATTTCACAAAATGACGATTACGTATTTTAGTGGTAAGTCGCTATTGTCAAGTATCAAATATTGGGAACAGTGTCCCGACTGTGATTACAGGGACAATTAATTTTACCAAATTGGGAATACAGGTAAAACTTATCTGAACTTGAGTCAAAAGGTTAGTAACATTGCATTTTGTTGAGAAATTTTCAAAATTAGTATACAAAATGTTTTTATTTAATTTTTGTAGTAGTTTTAAATTGGTAGAAAAACTTTAAATAGAGAAATTTACAGTACTGGAACAATAACATAAATAAATTACTCCATTTATTAATCTAAAAGTAATGAGAAAAAACAGTAGATTATTATCACCTAACAAATTCAGGGATCACCTTGGCCATGATTATAATATAGTGAATTTGTTTCGTCTCAAACAGGAGTTGCTAGTATATGTGTGAAGCAAATAGTTTTAGGTAGCTAATGAAAAATACATTAAAGTTAATTAACCGGCGTGTTATTCATGTACAATACATACATTGACAGATTAGATGTCAGATGAAATAAATGGCTCTGACAGTTATTTATTTCTCCAAATGTTTCTGTGAATAATTCATGGCAATCATTGTTGGATTAAAACTGTTTGATTTACTTGAGTTTACACGTCAAATATGTTTAACCTATTTACAAAACATATTCAGAAAGGTGTCACTAGGTAGATCGATTAACTTTGGTTAGTAAGAGAATCACGGTTAGCGTGACAAATGACAGGAATAACTATGCCATAATTAAAAATTGCTTATGAGAAATAAACAATTTGTGTTTAATGTAAAAATAATCCTCGTATCTTCATAAAGCAGTAAGTAAAGTAAAGTATAAAGCAGCAGTTCTATGCAATGAGCATATCTTTGCTCGTTTTTACAATAAAAGAACTAAAATCAACAAACGCTTTTAAATTTAGTAATTTATTTAAAAATTTTAAGAGATTTACTTTAATAAATATAATAACAAAACTTAAGTATTATATTATTAATATATTTTGTAATAATTGTTATTATCACTTTTTATACAAGACTATAACTTTAAAATACTATTTTTCCATGTATCTTTTTGTCAACTTTGTATATCATTTCATTTAACTTCACCAAACTAGAACATACATTTTTGTTAAATATGCCAAATTTTTGGAGCTAAGAAATATACCGCAGTAAATATTAGGTGTAAATTAAACATTTTGTTTAAATAAATTACATGTTTAACAAAAAATGTATTTGGGCACGAATGGGTTAACTAATTGTAGACTTGGCGGTACAAAATAATACTATTGAGCTTGCAAACAAAAACATAACAAATATCGTCTCACTTGATCTACTATTTCACATAGCAGTCTATTATTGTTCACCTAATGAAACGTTTCTACTTCTGTTAAAACTTTAGATTCATTGGAATTAGGCCTAGCAAAGTGTAATTCGTCCTATTACGTTCTTATTAAGTAATCATCCGTTTCTTAAATCTAAAGTCAAATTTGGAGAGTACTAAATATCTGTTTATTTTACATGGGTGTTGACTGTTGACCACAGGTAAATAATTATTTATAGGACTTTGAAGAATCGCAATTTTGAAAAAACATTAAAAATATCAAACTATTAGAAACAAAGTCTTAATTTATTATGGATAAAATACTATAAACAAATAAATAAGCCCTTAACCGACATTGTTGATTACGTTAAATATCTCGCTTCCTTAAAATGTCTACATATTTTATATGTCTTCTAATTTTTACATAATGTAGTATACATAACTTAGCTTAACTTGCTAATTCTGCGAACTAGTACAGTTATCTATTGCAAACAGGGTGAAGGTAACAAAGCATTAACAAATTTGTCTTATTATTGAAGGTATGTTTTTTGAAATAACTTTCACTCCTGCAATCTAGCGGCTTTGTTTCCAAGCTCAATTCAAAAGTTGTGACTATTGAGAGAATTATAACTTTATAAAACTTTTATAAAGTTACGTTAACGTTGATAATCTTTTCAACGTTGAGATTTCTTAGGTATGAATTATCTTTTTTGTGTGAAGGTTTAGTTTTCGAGTAAATATAAAATGTTGTTAAAGTAAGCATAAAATATTAATTTCAAACAGTTTCATCGTAGGTATATTCTAGTAATAATCACCACATTATGTTACTCCTACATACTGCAAACTCACACTATCTAGCGGCATTGTGTTCAACTCGAAGATTGTCCTAATTTGTAAAATTATTACCTTACAGTTTTAAATTATTAATTAATATTTCTCTGCTTGGTTGTTAAAATAAATAATTTAATTTATTGTATAATGAATTAAGTTTTTTTTTTTTTATTCAGTATGTGTAAATCTAATTTGGACCCACAGTTGCATTATGTTACTTTTGGTGTTCATACAATTAATCATCCTGCTATCTAGGGGATGTAGTCTATACAATTTGAAGACTAAATGTAAAAAATCTTAATTTTATATGGAGATTTTCCTTTTTTACCGTATAAAATAGTCTACAATAAAAGTGTGTGTATTCTAAATACATATTAAGCTTGACTTGTGAGAAGATATACTTCATAGAATAAACTTTGAACACAAAATCTTACAATTAATACGTTTATTAACTCAAACGCGTTTCAACGACAATGTCGCCATCTTCAGTGATGCACTAGCAGCAATAGTCAAACTATAACAAACCTAACAGTGTTTTCTGCCCCGTATTTATATAAAACTAAAAGGGGCATGGCTTAAGACTAAGTTACATTAGTAAAGCGTTAACAATTGCCCGCATTGTTATAATTAACCTATCATTAACTATATAACTAAAGAAGTTTCTAAACTAATAATAATCTCAAACAAAACAGCATTTTTATTTATATTAATATAGAATTTTGTTTATTTACTACTTCATTATTTGCAATTATTTTACTATATTTGTTAATATAAACATTTCCCTAGCATCTATTGTGTTAAGTTTAGTTACATTTTTCAACAATACACAGTTTTCTATTTTAAATGATGGTTCTTATCTAATCAAAAACTCATCTAAAAATAGAAAACTCTAAATGTAACTAAACGTAACAAAATAGATGCCTGGGAAACGTTTTATATTAACAAATATAGTAAAATAATTGTAAATAATGAATTATGACCTATACAAAATACTATATTAAAATAAAAAATACGAAATGTTTAAGATATGCTCTTATGTGGACAAAGACGCACAACAAGAAATGATTTTGCAAACTTTTTATTATAGAGTATACAAACAGTAAAAATACTGGGGTTCAATACCAGCCCTATAAAACTTATAAGACGGCTGATTCTGATTTGCAACACATCGCAACAATTAGCAACACATGTTTGTGGAATGCATTCACATTCAATATCACATCAACTAACGTATCAAGTTTAGAATCAGTTTATTGTTATTCACAACCATCAGCTTAGGTTTAAAAAATAAAGACTAACACAACAAAAACCAACGAAAACGTCTTACTGTATAAGGGTTGGAAATTGTAAAAGAAGGTTCACTCAGAGCCATATAATAGATAAAACAGCTGATTTGAAATAAAAGCTTAGCAATAAAATTCTAGTTGTTGCCTGTAAATAAAACCCATAATAATAGCAAAATATTTTATATCATAAAAACCTACATCAAAACCCCTTTCTGTTTTTTGTGTTGTTTTAGTTTTTTTTATATTTAGAAAACATTAAGCGTATAGTAGATGTTAATAAGATATCGGCTATAATGATTAATAACTTAATATAGATAACTTATTAATGAGCAATTTTAGTATTTAACGGAAAAAAAATCGGAGTGTGTACTAAAATTAGACTTACTGTTATGGCAATATTGACTTATTTAAAAAAAAAAAAAAGAAGCAAAATATCGCAAGTGTGCGCTATTTTCAATGCGATTTTTATTTAAAGGTGTCAGTAACTGTTAACACGTATAAATACAAATAAATATTGATGATGTACTTGATAGAACAAAAACGCAGTGTCTCACAAATACAACGTTTATTTAAACAACGACGCAACCTTCAATGGTACACTAGCAACAATAATTAAACTTAAACCTACAGTTATTGTTTACTGTAACTTTTTGTAATTACTGTAATTATAATGAGTGAGTTTTATTCTTGTTTGATTCATGCATCACTGAAGAAGGCAAAGTTGTCGTTAAAACATGCTTTTCGTTAGTAAAATATTATTATTTTCAAAAAAGCATTCAAGATTTATTCTAGAAACGTAACTAATTTTTTGATTTACGTTTTTTAAACTCGAATATATCCATCTTAACAGAATATATTCTATGACAGAATGTATAATAAAATTTTAACCATTGACAATACTAAGGGGTATGGTTATTTCGTTTGAATTCAGCTGAAACATAGACAATAATTACCTAAAACCAAACAATTATTTAAAGTTAAATCTCGTAGTTTTCTTTAGATAAAATCAAAAGTAAGCATGTTCAATTCAGAAAGTGTCCATGTATTATTTTTTCAGAATAAGCCAACCTCTTGTGTTTAGTGTTACATGGAGGATAAAGTTAGAATACAAGTTCCAAAGCCTAACACTTGGAATTGAAAAGTCGATGATGAAAGTTTCCTTTCAGATTGTGCCACTCTACTGCCTTCAAATTAAACTTTCCCTAGTCACTGTTTCAAGTATGCAATACACAAGTTTCAAAGTTATGATGTAATTCAAAATGCGATACGGATTGAAATGCAGAACTTTTTCTTGAAACTATTACTTTAAGCCAGGACACTAACTTTATGTTAATATTAGATTTAATTAAACCAACATGAAAATAATTTTAAAATAATAAATACGCTACAGTTAATATACCTTTAATTATGGATAGGCGGCATAGTCATGATACTTGCGTAAATCAGTGGAGTTAAAAAACAGTATGAATAACACATTTATAATGACTCTTTATTAGTTCCAACAAACGTAATGTAAGATTTATACAGTTTAACTGTGTTTAGTTCGTTACATCTGTATAGGCCTAACTGTTTCTTAAAGTGAGTTTGAGACCAAAGTGTTCTACGTAGGTAAGATACAAGAGCCAGAAGGCACCCACTTCATACCACGACTACCTCTTACGTGATTTATTTGAATGTTACTTCTGATATAATACTCTGGATATGATTTCGTTTGTTATTTAACCTTAACCCTCTCGAGATCTGTCTTAACAATCAAATGAAATTTTATATCTACTTACATAATTTTTGGTTCTCTCCCACTCTCATACACTTTGCACTTTTATTTTTATGATTTTTTACACTCGACTTATTGACTTTTATTTATTTTATTTTAACACTTCACTTGCACTTTTGATGATTTTGATTTATTAATATGATGATTTTTACTCTCTGATTATTTAATGGTTAGATGATTATTCTGTTAGATGATTGAAAATGTTGAAAATATTAAACTAGGGCATTTTAAAAGCTGTGGTCTTGCGATGTTACGCTCCCGACAGTTTTTAGATGACAGACCTCGTGTTCTCTCCAAACAATTCCATTTACTATAACATAACTTGTAGCTAATTGAAGTCATAAAATAACATAAATCATAAATAAAACACACCAATAAGATCCGACATTTACGGTTTAATTTTGAAACCTTTAGAAGATTTTCATCTATTTGGGTATATCATAAATATTAGTACTGTTCTATACTATTCATATTTTTTTTATCTTGAACTGTATTCAACATGTACATGGGTTTCAATAAATATTCTCAAACAAAATAAAGTAACATTATTCAACTATAAAACAAATTGCATTTATTTTCTCATTTATGCCACTGTAGCGGTGTATAAAACTACGCTTTAATCCAATGACATGATATATATTTACTAGTTCTGATTTACTAATTATTTATATACAGAATGGAGAAAAATTCTGGAAACGGTTTATTATTTCGTTTATAAAGAAAATTTTGAAGGTAGATGTGATTGAGGAACATACTCTATGTATTTTATTAAGATTTCAAAAAATATATCCGCCATCTTGTATGCGCCATTTGAATGTAATTTTTTTTTTATGAGAAGGAGATAATCATGTGATACACCATTTCGATGTAGAATTTCAAGAGGAAACCAACGGTGAAATTTGCACATCCATATTTTTAACCGAATGGCGGCAAAAATCTACGAAATCGTGTTTTCCGATGTTGCCCGATTTTGCTGTACTATTTTTTTATTTATCAATTCTTATTCTTTCTGGATTCAGAATTAAATAAGCTTATCAAACGATATGCCACACAACCGGTAGTTAAGACAGTGGCGCAGCGTTGTGGGAGCCACTTCATCTTCAGAAGTAATTTTGCGGTACTGTGTTTCCACCTGACGGAATATTATTGAACTATGCAATTAGTACGTATTTAGCTGTACTGAGAGGTGCTGCGCAAACCGACTAGTGTGGAACTAGATCAATATTATAACAAAGTGTCAGAACTTGTTTTCGGGATCTATAGCATTAGTTTAATTTATTTTGTTTCTATTAATGACTAAATATGGGCATCTACAAGTTTGAAATGTACTACGTGTATAGTTAAAATGTAGGTCTTGATGAGAGAACGAACCTAGAGTTATTATTTAGGAAATCTTTACGCTATGTATGCAATTCCTTTAAAACGATTGTTCCTAAAGCTCAAAGCATTTCAAAGGTCCAAAAGACCATTTTTTTTTTTAATATTGATAAAACGACAGCTTAATTAGAACTTACAATGTGAAAATTTAAATCAAGGTTTTGACAAGTATAGAGGAAGAACAATAATAATTTATCACTCTTTAGAAACAGTATCCTACTATTGACTTTAAAGGGACTGTTCCAAAAGCCCAATGTTTCTATTTAAATTGGATTTTTATAAAATTGATATTAGCAATAAGATTTTGAGTGTGTTATAACAAAACCATTATAAATAATATATTCCCGCATATTCTGTGGAGTTTCTAAAATAAATTTTAAAATTAAATTTTTTTAAATTATTTTATAGATTTGTGTATATTCATTTATACAAAACTAAAAAGAAACACTGGTCAAAAAATCTCACCTGTGCAAGTAAATTAATTCTAATAAAAACCTTATTTTGGATCACATATTATCCGTAGCATAGGAAAGATGAGCTATTGCAGTGAGACCTAAGGTAGAGAGTAGAAAATGAGCACAAATCATAGTCCCCAGAACACGTTTTGGGGTGTTGTTAAAAATGTTATATATCAATAACTGTTTTTGTTGTTCTGCCTTATGGACTGGTTATAATTCACTTATAATTAAATAAATACCTTATATATACATCAGCTGTTTTTCACTATATAATTTGTATTGACAGTTTGACTGATTGATTTATACTTGACATGATCTTTAACCTAACAATAATCTGTTTTAAGGAAAATAAACGATTATATCCAATAATGCGTTTCAAAATGGCGGCTGTTTACAAATTTTCAACCAAAATTACGCAAAAAACGTACAATTAAAAAAAATTCTATACCTATACATCTAATTTATAGCCTTTTATATTCTGTATCCGATGGTGTAACTGTCAAGACAATCGGATGAAGGATATAAAGTTTTGTGTAATAATTAATTGGTTTGTTCAAACCGGTATCCTATACCAACACAATAAACACAACAGTATTGTGTTTACGTATGCTTTTACTATCTTTAACTCTGTTATCCTTCATCCGATTGTGTTGATAATTACACCATCCGATAGGGAATTAAATTAAAGTCTCTACAAAAATGTTATGCGTAAAGTCATGTTAAGTTTGAACTCAATCGGTCAAATCATTCTCTCAGTTATTTTGTAAAAAAACACATACAGAAGAAAAAGTAAATACGATAGACCCATGTTTAAATTAATTGTAAAATTAGTTTTTCTCGATCCCAGGAACAAATCCACAAAAGGGGACCAGAGAGTTTGGGGACACCTGTAGATATGTATGTACCCATGCAAACGTCTTTAGTTCGTGTAATATAAAATTTTAAGTTCGTAACATGACTTTTAATTTGTTGCGTCTTTTTTCTTATTTTTTCCATAACACGAAATCCAAAGTCCTTAAAAAGAAGTATAGTGTCTTAAATTAAAGGTATTTCTTAAGCTATAACTTTTCTTTTTAATAAGTGTTTAACAATCCCCCTGCTAAAAAGCACAATCCCTTTCCTTATACCATTTCGACCCTCTTCTAAAACAACCTCCCGGATGGGGGAAGTTACTAATTTTTTTTCTTACAATATTTGTAATAAAAAGAACTTATGGCCAAAACATATCACCTAGGTATATTAATTCCAATGAAAATTTTATTTCACCTGTACTATGACATATAATTAAAGTTAATTAAAATTTAATCAGTTCAAGAAAGATAGCAAAAGGAGTCATCAAATAAAAATAGTGTTTGAAATTGTTAATAGATAGCAGAGAATACTGTACTTTATAGTTTTGTATAAATAACTAAAATGAATTATATAAACAAATCTGTAAAATAATTAAAAAAAAAATTTTATTTTAAAATTTATTTTGCAAACTCCACAGAATATGTGGGAAAAATATTAACTGTAATGGTTTTGTTATAACACACTCAAACTCTTATTGCTAATATCAATTTTATAAAAATCAAATTTAAATAGAAACATTGGGCTTTTGGAACAGTCCCTTTAAAGTCCATGGTAGCCACCCCTAAGGATACTGTTTTCTGAAGAGTGATCATTATTATTGTTCTTCCTCTATATTTGTCCTAAGATAATTTCGTGGTTATTAATGTTGAAGACTTATTGAAATTTAAATCAAGTGCTCAGACATCGTCTAGCATCAATATGACTGTTAACTATATGTTCGGTGAGGTTTTATTTTAAGTGAAGTACTAACATGTAAGGTCTTCAAATTTGGGATTCTCCAGATTCGAACTTAGCAATTTCACTTAGTTTGAGACGAACTTACGCCGATATCAGACTAGGCGCCAGGCGGCGTGACCATCTGCGACACCAGTGACCCAGTCAGCGACACTTGCAGTGCAACCAGTGGCGCAGCCAATCACTCGTTCGGTCAACGGTAGTTCAGTCAGCCGAGCAGTCTGTTTTCCTCGCATTCTTTTCTGCGCACTGTTTTATGTACGTGAATTTTGTATATTTAGTGAACTGCAGATTGTCACTGTGGAAAGGAGTGGAAGTGAAAGTGTAGACAAGATAAAAGAGAAAGACTAACACCAGAAGTTATTGCGCACACAAGTGAATACCGAAGATTTAATTTTGTCCAGTTGAACAACAATGCGCAAACTGGGACGCCAGTTCTGATGCTTACAGTAATAACCAAGTAAAACTAATTGCTTGGAATTAATTATTTGTACATTTACATCGTATTTCGAGCAGCGTTCCTTGGCTGAGAGGAGTAACATCTCTAAGTTTTAAACTTTATATTACTTTAAAATAAAGTCGTTTAACAGAAAGTTTCATTATATCAAGCTATAACTCCATTAAACTTATATATATGCATTGTGGGTAACAGTAAGATGCCTGCCGAGTTTAGTAATTCGTCTTAAAACCTAAACCCACGGAGATATCTGGAAAAGTTATATGCAGAATTTGTAATAGTTTAAATTATCTTGGTTGAGTCAAAATCTTCTTTTTTTTCTTAAAACGTTCCTTATATGTTCCTGAAAAATTATGAGTCATGCAAGGGTCAACACTTTTAAAATACCCAAGGTTTCCAAAAACTTAGAAAACTACCCATTAAAATATTTTAACATGCTTGACTGAATGATCTTTGCACGCATACTCTTTCAAAATTAGCTTTAACCAAACCAATAATTAAAATTGCAAATCTACTTGACAAGAAATAAGGTTTTACTGTCTATAACATTTGCCATTTAAATAAGAACCATTGTATTCAACAAAACAAAGCAGATAGTGAAAATATAAGACGCCAAGTTGCCATAATAATAATGCCTTCATTTAAATCACACTACAGGCAATAAAAATTACCGTTGTAGGCGTAGTTGCCAGAACAAAATCTAAGAAAATTTTTATTCCTTCTTAAATTTAAGTAAACAAAATGAATTTGTTTTCCAATAACCACTTTAAGTAATTATTTATACTAAAATATAAATTTTAAATAATCAAGTTACCAAAACATTCGTATTCTTTTATTTTAAGTATAAACTTTTTTTTCTTCACGAAAATATGTATCATTAACGTAACCTTAGAAGGTTTAATTTGCTAACACAATGTAAATTACTGAATCTGAAATATGGCCTTGTTGATACATAATAATTATTTAAAAAAAAAAAATAGTAACTACAATTAAAATATGTTAAAAATTCTGCGTAAGTTTACAAATGCTCAAAATAAAGTAAGTTATTACATTTTAAAAAGATAGTTTCCTTTACTAATTGTTACACTTTACAAATCCTTCAAAAAACTATAACTTATGACCATGAAAGTTTATAATATAAAACTAACAGTTCACGCCAATAATATAAACCTTCTTTTATTAACCATCAGGCTCTTATTTTATAAAATAATATTTGATGCTTACTTTACTCTATATTGGAAATAATGCTACGAATAGATAGCATACTCTTGATGCAAGCTTCAGACTTCTCGTGGAATGATATTTATTCAGGTAAATCATAATGTTCCACCTATACACATTTATTTAGCGCTGTCACTTTAATTTGCAAGATAGTTATTTACTGCTAGTTACGATATAAAAATGTAATCATATGAATTATTCTGTTTCATTTAATATTTGTGTTACAACTGTAAAGGCAACTGATAAGACAACTGAAGCGATCTGTCAAACAACCAATTAAAACGATTGCATTCCTGTTTTACTGTACTTTCAATGAGCAGTAAATGATAAAGACTAATTTATGATTTGTAAACAGAAATATTGAGGTAAAGATAAAATCAAACTTGAAAATCTAGATTGCACAGAAAGTTATCCGTATTAATATCTACAACTTGTTTAGATTAGTAAACTTGAAACGTTATTGAGTTCGAATTCAGTCACATATAGCTCTCACATATTGTGTTTTAATTATAATTAAAAATATAATGCCCTTACAAAATTATGTTTCTTTCATTTTTTGTGAAATGTTGATTATTTTCCAGTTGTATTCTTAAAATAATTATTTCGGTGCGTATTTGAGCACATGGTTTATAACTAACCTAAAACATTAATTTATAACAAAACAATTAACAATAACACTTAAAAATAACAACTACCTAGATAACTTATAACTTCTTAAAAACAAATAAATAAATGTACATATGTATTTTACTGTTATTATTTAAAAGACATACATTTATTTATTTAAAAGTCATACACACTGGTGCGTTGTCTGGTTATGACGTAGTGTTGCCCATAGTATAAAAGTTTAGGCGAATTTATAAAATGTAATACATTATTATTTCTACTTCCACAATTATGATCGAAGGACGCAAAAGAAGGCATTGGGTAGATTTTCCCCTGAGCTATTTATCGTGTGCATCAAAAAACAGATTAAGTTATATTAGGGTGATTAACAAATATACTCGTAAATAATATTCTACATGGGGCAAATGTAACAATTTGCATTTATTCCAGAAGCAGAGGCATTACAATAGCGGCCGCGTTTTAATCGTAAAAAATGTCGTAGCAAAATAAATTATTTCCCAATAACGGTAATTTTTTATCTGAAGTAAAGACGTCTCAATATTACTGAGTAATAATATTGATATCTTAGTGACGCTTAATATTGTTGTTAGTGTAGTTATTTGCCTTCTTTTATTAGTCCAACTTGTAGAAAGCAAAAATTTATTGAGAATGGGTTATAAAGACAAGAACTGTAACAACTTATTTTCGTAATAGACCTGATTCTCGTTTCTATAGGTGGCCTTAAAATCTACGTATTCAATAACTATACAATGAAATTAATTATGGTTCCACAAAGTGTTACCTTGGCTCGAGATTTAATGAGTCTATTTAGGAGAAATCGTTTACTTTGTGATAACTGGCTAACTTAAACAATGTTTTCTTTTAACTAGTATGATAAATTATCGCCTTATCATAGTGTGTCAGTTGGAGTCATTGGTCCTTAAAGCAAAATGCACTTAAAATTGTCAGAATAATTAGACACAAATAAATTAATATATAATATACAAAATGTTCGGGATTTAATGAAATTTATAAAAACTATAATGTAGAACAGTGTTGAAGCAATGTAATCAAGTTAGGATAATTACAATTACATACAAAATATTGTAGAACCGAGGGACCAATCCATATTATTACCACTGGATAATACTACAGATTCGAATAGTTGAAATATAAGTGTATATCTATGTTAAACTAAAATGTAAGACTGGCGTACCTTGAGATCACTGGAAGCGTGCACGATGCGATGATTGATGGTTTGAGGAAAATGTCCAAGCACTACAGTTACATACACTTATCACAACACATAGATAAACACATTTACCAAATATTCGGTTTATTATAATGTCAGGTTTAGAATCTTTGTTCAAGATGGCGGAAGGCCACGCGAGCTAAGCGATTAAAGTTTATAGCGAAAATATTACGAACCGTAGTTCTGGTGAGCGGCGAAATCAATCTGAATTACTAGAATTAGTCTAATTAGTAAACTAATCGTTATAATGTTGACAACGTCCTTAAGATTTGAAGACGGTGGTTTTTACTAAAATCGATTATGGCGAGAGCGGAGGTAATAAAGAACAGGTGCGTCATGGACGGCATCCAATCTAAGACAGACTGTAGGTAGGGATGTGCGGGGGTAAAACATGACGGTTTTTAGCGGGAGCTCTTCCGGACAGGCATAAGAGCAGTATATTGGTTTGAGATAATATTGTAGTATTGATAACCAGATTTTACTAAACAATACAAATAATAAGAATTAAATTTAAAC
Source organism: Philaenus spumarius (assembly GCA_018207615.1). Lineage (NCBI taxonomy): Eukaryota > Metazoa > Arthropoda > Insecta > Hemiptera > Aphrophoridae > Philaenus > Philaenus spumarius. Next base: position 428,191 of record JAGFPH010000549.1, read on the forward strand.
CTAGAGTAATCCTAATAAAATTATTGAAGACATAAATAAAAAATAAAACTCAATTTTAAGTTGAACTTCTAGACTAAATTAAATTGCACAGTGTCAGTTTAAGTTAAAATAGTTCAATTGTTTAAATTAAACTATTAAATTAACTATTCCCTAACGCCTAGGGAAGGAAAATTTCTATAAAGCAGTTTTATTTTTTTAATATTTTTATGTCAGAAGTATTTATTGTGCCAATATGCATATAAGCTACTCATTATGTGTAAGTATTTTTAAGTTGTATGTGTTTTATTTTATAGTAAGTATTACACATGTTTTATTAAACTGCAGTATGACATTCAAGTTTTAGTGGTTTATTGTAATAAATTCAATTATTTTCAATAATGTGACACATTTTATTCAATTTCGTATTTAGTTTTCAGAAATGTTTCGGAGAATCAAATTAAAAGTATGCTAACATTAGTACAACACTACTACAACGGTTTACTACCGACAAATTAGTTAGTTTTATTGCAACCCTGTCTTCTTCTTACATCTACGTTTACTGTCTACGTATTGCTTGTGTAGTGTCAACACTAAAACTAAATAAAGAAGAGGGCATAATAAAAATTGTACATCTTTGATAAGAAATTGAAATTATTGTAGCAGAGAATACTTATGAGAAGCGGTGGGAATGGAGCAGGCATTACCGCCGTGTCGTGGCAGTCACGGGCACGTTCTCCGTATTCTATTGCCCTGAGTTTTGGAGTGTCCTTTAAGCTACGGCTATACTTGTACGATCAGATCAGATCAGATCGGAGCCGAATTTTCCGGTCTGTCGCGGAATTCCGATGGAGTGGCTAAATCTATCAGATTCGCAACGTCCCGACATGTGTCGGAAGGATGCGCGCGCATTCCACCTCACCATCAGTTAGTCTGAATTTGCTGTTACTGTAACAACTACCGTAAATTGCAAAATCATCTAGCTCGGACACCGACGAAGAATTTTTAATGATTGTGTTGGATGAGGAAAGAAAACAAAGAAAAATAGGGACACATCCTATCAATCAAAAGCGACAAGTAAATAGAAAAAGAATATATTGTTAAACTTCAATTTTACATAGGCAAATAATTTCGAAAAGCATTATAATAAACAAGTTGTAGTGGTTTTTGTCAGTTGAAGCAACGTAATTAAAAACAAAAAATAAAACGAAATATGCGTCTGTTGTGATTAGCCCAGTATTAAGTATGGCAATTAAGTATTGCCAATTTCATAATAAAAACCAAGGTTAAAATTATCACTGTTTCTTACGGATGACATTTATAAAGACTTAGAAATATGAAGTTTTAGGTCCTACTCCAACATCAAAGAGTCAATATTGTTTTGTAACTTGTAACAACCGAGTCCTTTGGTAAATTTTTAACACTTCAAGTAATCTGCATATAAAAGTATATTACTGAGTTTGATGCTGTTATATCTAATTTATTAAAACTATGACATATATACAAAGTCTGATACATATTATTTTACTGTATCACTGTTATTTTTTGTATGACTGTTTTTTAATTTGAGTCATTTAATTATAAATAAAGATACCTTTTCCACATAGCCAGTTTCTTAAAATGTCTTTTTTTTAATATACATACTGATAGGCAGATAAGTTAGGGTAGGTTGGTTAGCTTTTTCACTATATTTAGAAAGTTCAAGGTACACTTTGTACATTTGTGTTTTAGGCTATTAGTATTAACCTAGGCTACTTTGTATTTGAGTTTAAAATTGTAATGTAGTAAAAAACTTTTTATACAAAAATTATTTTATTTAAAAGAATTAACTATTTTTTTATATGCCACTGCCTTTAATATAAATTTAACATGTTATATGAATATTTACTTGATTTTTCCAGTCATTTGGAGAATGTCATCACCTTTTTTCATCACGAATTGTCCCGATTGTTGACGAAAGAGACCGAACGTTCTTTCTGATCGGGAGCGATCGGGAGGGGTGGCTATATCTATCAGATCCGCACAGAGCCGATCGTTCCGGTATGCTCTCAGAGCACGGAAAAAATTCGGCTCCGATCTGATCGGATCTGATCGTATAGACTTAGCC
>JAGFPH010000549.1:439180-481620 GCA_018207615.1 Philaenus spumarius
CCCCAAACCCCCCCTAAAAGTTCGATTTTTTAAAACCCTTTCTTAGTGAGCACCTATGGCCCTAGACGAAGCTACATACCAAATTTCATTCCAATTCATTCCTTAGTTTTGAAGAAGTCATTTTTTAATAACTTTGATCCCCCCAAACCCCCCCTAAAATTTCGAATTTTTTCAAAGTCTTTCTTAGTGAGCACCTATGGCCCTAGAGGAAGCTACATACCAAATTTCATTCTAATCCGTTCGGTAGTTTTTGAGAAATCGTGATGAGTGAGTCAGTGAGTCAGTGGGTTTTGGCTTTTATATATATAGATTTAGAATGATTAAGGAGCAAACTGAGAAACTTTCAGGATGTGGTCTACTCGTGGAAATAAAGAAAAAAAGATAAACATAGGTTAGGAAATTATTAGTTTTCAGTTATAAAAAATTTTGTTTTTTACAAAATACTTAATATCTTTGGATGTAGGATTAATACTGAACACACATTTTGGAAACATATTTTGTTTGACATCTTTTACCCATGTACATGTATACAAAAAACAATATCGTTTTTCATATATTTTCAAAATGGCGTTTAAACTTTTTATTATAAAATATCTCAAAAACAGCAAACTTTACAAAAAAATTCAAGAAACAAAAAATTAAATTTTTGATGACATACTAAATGGTTTTTTTGTTTGTTATTTCTATAACTTAAGATAACAAACAGAGTAATGGATAAAAATTTTAAAAATTGTATGTTGGTAGTTGTCCATAATATCCAAAATTACCCAGAAACAAATTATGGGAAAATTATGTAAATAAAGCCCATAATAAATTATTTAGGTACATTAAAAGAGCCTAGTGTTTTGCTCATGCTGAGAAAATTGAAGTACAATAATATTTAAACTCATTACCTAAATGCAGTAAAAACATAATTTAGTTGGTAGCACAGCTGCACAACAGAGGTAATTATTTTTTTAACACAGATAATCATGAGTCTACCTTTGTATCTGCAAAAACTTCTGTAAATGATTAGTCCCCTAAAAAGAAAGACTTTGTAACTTGTCCTCACTGTTTATTTTTTGTAAAAAGGAAAACTTTCTTCATGCATCTAAAGGTATTTAAGAAAATTGAAAAAAACATATAATTCATTGTAAGCATTGTGAGGAGAAAGTTGCTAAGGGCCTTTATCAAAACACTTAAAGACTTGCAACAAAATACAGTATTTGGGAAGAACTTGGAACCAGGTGAATAGTCTTCAAAAAAACAAAAAAGAGTCCTTTTAAGTAATTAAATTTTTTTGTCATGTTCTTCGGGAGGAAGTGAAGATCTTCAGAAAAATATACTGTCTAATATGAGATTAGATTCGTTGACCGGTATTGTTGAAAATGATCAGCTAATTCTGTCAAGATCATAAGGAAGGTCAGATAAAGTTACATATATCGAGCAAACGAGGGACTTTGCAAAAATAGTAGAAATTCACACATTACATCCTCGAAAGACTGTTTACAATCAGAAATTTATCCCTTTCAATTAAAATTTTACAAGATTTATGTGGTTATAATGAAGAAAAGTTTACGATAAAAGTTTCTAGGATGCCTGCTAGAGTTTGTGCACTGGATATTTGAAGTGAGTAGATCAAAATATTCCTTATGAAGTCAACAAATACATTTTATTAAACTTCCAAACTAGTTTATCCATAGTTGAGACAGAATAGCATTTCAAACTAGACAAAAATGCAGAAAAACTAAAACAGAAAAATTGAAGAAACAAAGGAATTGAGATAGATTCAGAAAGAGACATTCAAACTGCCAGCATGTACTTAACAAAACAACAAATCTGATTTAAGAAAATTAAGGGAGCAAAGTTCATGGTAACACTTTTGAAGAAATGTGCAAAAATATCATTTTGTATAACAATATCCAATGGTCGTCGCTCAGGAGAACTGACCAGAGCTTTAAATCTGATTATTTGAACAGAGAAAATAGTGATTTTGATAGTGATTTAGAGTCAGTTTTGACTCCTCGAAGAATTAGCTGCCGGAGATTCCCTGACTAGTTTTTATGTGCTAGGAAAAAGGAGTCAAAATAAACCAATCCTTTCAACAGAAACAATGAAAAAGTCTATTGATTTATTAATTGCAGTTTTTGAATCGGCTGGTGTTTCTTCTACAAACAACCTACTATTCCTTGAGTAGTTACTAACTTACGTTTTATTCCAATTCAAATTATCAATGACCTACGTCAAAAAACTTGACTTAGAAAAACTAGAACATTTTACAAGCATGTGCTTCAGAAAAGAATTGGCATTTACTGCCACAGTTAGCAGAATTGATTAATACAGTACTTTACAAAAGTAGGTCTAAGTTTTGTGTTTAGACATAACTCATGTAGTGTATGATGCTGTAGTCACGGAACTGTGTATTTTGGTACAATACCTGTTAAAACAGTTCCAAATTGTCGTGGGTTCCACTACATGTTTTGAAACAACAAATGTTCCATCATAAGGTGGTATGAACATGAGTAGCTCCATGATAGGATTGTTTAGAAGTACAAACACATGCACATGACAAAAAAGTGATAAAACAAAAACCAACGAACAATACATTTATGGCCTACCGAACACGCACTATCAAGAGACGGGCTTGTGATAGTGTGCTGCAACAACCCAGAGGTTCTTTAATCTACCACCACAGCGCTGTTGTAGCTAGCTTTCCAATGATGCTCTGTGTATTCTCTTATAAAGTGGGTTTTTTTCAATGACATAACAAAAAAACCTGAAACAATTCATTTCTATAATAAAACTAAGGGAGGGGTTGACACTTTCGACCAACTGAATCACACCTACAGTATAGCTAGAAAGACACGTCGTTGGCTTCTTAGGTTCTTTTATGGAATTTTTTTATCAGGCTGTGGTTAACTTCCTAGTCATATTTAGAAACAAATACAATTATAAGACTGAACAACACAAATCCTTTCTGAAAGATCTTGGCTTACAGCTAGCTAAACCATTCATGGAAGAGAGGGTGAAGAAGCCAAGCCTTTATCGCAGGAGCTTACAGAGGGAATCAAGAAAATTCTTGATATTGAACAAGACAACCCTGCACCATGTGTCATGAAAAACAATAGACCAAAACAGGCGAGATGTTCAGTATGTCCAAGTCCAAGTTCCAAAGATAGGAAGACAAAAACATTCTGTGCAAAATGTAATTTGGCAATTTGCACAGAACATAAAAATTATGTCAGCCAATTTTGCATGAACTGATAAACAGTAAACATGGCAGTGTAAACGTTTTTTTAAGATATTTATATGTATTCCAAGTAAGTTTTAAAAATAAATTTCATTTTATAAATAAAAGGTATGGCTTTTTTAATTGGGGTGCTAGAGCACCCCACCTGTATGTAAAGTAGCTTGTTTTGCCTGTATTCTCCAGGGTTAAATCTTATAAGTTAGTAAGAATGTCCCCAATTTAAAAACTCATATCATTTTTTTAAATAGAGCCCTAGTAAGTCCAAGTTTTATGTTTCATTCTTGTTATAAAAAATTATAGTAAGAGTAACCTTATTTGCAAAATTATATTACTTTACCAATAAATAAAAATAAGATGAAGTTATTTTAGTCATTTTTGTGATAGAATATTAGGTTAGCACAATATCACATAATTATGAACTCTGTAAACTGAGGTGTTTAAAAGAATATTACAATAATGAGTTTATCATTTCAGTGTTTTGTTTTGAAGTTCTTTCATTTACCATTTACCCGTAACTTTTTTCAGTCCCCTGCCAATTGTCTCAGTCCTCTGTAAAAATTTAAAAATCAGGATTGTAGGTCTAATTAGGCACCTTGTGTTTTGCCCTTGGTTATACAAGTTTTGGAAGATATTTACAACCAATAAACTATATAAAATAGTTCATACATAAACATTTTTTGTTTTGAAAGTAGGAGCTGAAAAAACCACTTTCCAGGAGATTTTCCTAGGTATCATTTATAATTTTATTAGTATTAGTGCAACTAAATTACGTGACCACAAGTAGGCTACTGATATAAAGACACAAAACTTCACTTTTGCTTGTAAATATAAACAATAATATAAGAAATTACCAAACCAAAAGTTGTTTATGAAAATAAACATTGAAAACTTTGGCTATAATAAATTTTCAGGCAATCACAAGATAGAATACAGTATCAACTTTCGTATAGCATAGCCAGATTTGTCTGGAAGTAAGAAGTGCTACCATCATATTATATATATGTTTAGAAACTAAAAACATACTGTTATCGCTGAGGTTAAATTAAAACCTTGTAGGTTTTTTATTTTAGGCCTTAAAACATACCGTGATCGCCCACGTTAAGTAAATAACTTGTAGCACAGTACTGTGATTGCATAGGTTTTATGGGCGTAAGTTTACTATTCTACCCTAGCCTAATATTTTTGCAATGACATTGTTTTACATTCTACTGTTAAATGTTGAATATAGGTAAACATACTGTGACTAAATGCTATTAGAACCTTTTAGGTTTTTTTAATTATTATTCTTGCATTTCTGTTGACATATGTTAGCCTAGGGTCGAATATTAAACATGTGCCGTTTTAAGTATGAAATAAAGGACTTTCGAAAAACTCCAACATGGCTTTTATTTATTTGCGACCAACAAATTTATTCTTTTATGATGAAGTTATCTTCAATTTTGGCAAAGTTAATCAAGTTGAGTTTATTGTGTTAGTGAAAATTTACTATACAACCCTACGACAACAGAAATGAAAGAATAAAAAAATAACCTAAAGATATAACTAATAATAGTCTTTAGTCACAGTATCTTTACCAATATTTAACATTTAACAGTAGAATGTAAAACAAGGTCGTATCAGCCGAGGGCTGTATAGTAAATTTACGCCATAGGCCTAGTGTCTTTTCATAGCATTTAATATTGTTGTTACGGATCGTTGTTATTGGTTTAAAAAGTTTTGTAAAATTAGTTTTAAGTTTAAACTTTTATGGTAATTAATTAATGGTCACCACTTCTTTTTTAGATTTTACAAAACTATATAAACCAACAATTTTGCAGTAGGCCTATATTTTCCAATGTTGTTAAAACTTGCTTTGATATGGCTTTTACACATTTTGTTGGAAAGAAATGATCAATATAAGAAATTATAAATACTTTAGGCCTAGGTTAACGTAAAAATAACAGGCTTATAAAACTAGGAAAAAGACTACCGGTAGTAGATTATTTAAATTAGGTTTTGTCTGCTAAATGATTTAACAAAATGTAGGCATTGAGGTTAGAAAACACCGCCTCTATATAATATAACCTCTAAACATTCATTTCTAACACCATTGACAACAAACTGCTAAAGAAAGTATTCAAAAAGTAAAGTTATTTATTTATTTTAATTTATTTTCATTATCTTCGACAATATTGTATTAATGAAATCTGCGTCCCTAATAGATTCAAGAACAAACAAAACAAAATAATGAAGTAGTTAGTAGTTAGTTTTGTCTTAGAAGTTTGTTAGCACTTAGCAGAAGATATTTTCTCAATTTTGTTTGGATTATTTAACCCTTCAGGGGTCGCGTCACTGTCTAATCCACCGGAGTTTTCGTATTTTACTTATAACAATTGAGCGGAGGTTTTAAGATCTTTTACATCTCCCATAAAATCACAAAAACTCATTCACTACTCAGTTATGACACCAGCACTCTTCCCGGATGCTTCAGTTATCAGATGTACTGCAATCGTTCTTAGCCCAGTCGGTATAGGCTAAAACTACCATTAATTTGCAATATGGCTGATTTTTTTTTTTTATAAGTACCTTAAAGTATGTACATTAACATAAAAAAAAGTTTACCAATCTATCAATTTCCCAAAGTCGAAAAAAAATCGATTATAATTGTTTTTTCGATTATCCTTACTATTTCGAGCTATGATAAAGATAGATAAAAATATAAACTACCACCGTGTAGGGGAGGTATTTTTCAATAAAAAAGGTCATATGTATTTATTTCCTCCGAGCAATGGTTTGTCTGGAAAAAATTCGATAATGCAGGAATGTATTTTGCAGCAGGGGAAATCACTAAAAGGGGACATCTTATACATATATGAAGCGTTGGGTCATTCTAAATTGGCCGAATTTTAATATATCGAATTGAAACTGGACGTAGGAGTTAAAATATATATTTTAAACATTTATGCTGAGTCTCAGCTTGTTATCTTGAAAATGACCCGATCTAGAGCTACTTGACTCATCAATGGGTTTCTCAATTTTAGGAGTACTGGACCTACGAACTAATTTTAATCGGCTCCAGTTTAGAAAATTTTCAAAATATCAACCTGAAAGTTTTTTTACACGTTAAATATATATATTCAAACAAGTTCAAGGAGTATAATCCTTTTTCATTATTTACTTTTAAAAGCACAAGTAAATTAAAAAAGTATAATTTTAGACCTTTTTAGATTTTTCATCAAAACGCTTAAGTTGATCAGCTGCAGATTAGTCATTTTTGAAAAAATAATTTTTTAAATAAGTATAGCAAAAAACAATTGTATTTGTAACTTCTGTACGAATTTTTAAATCGATATATTTAAAAATGTCTAAAATGGAGTCGTTGAATCCAAAAGTGTTATAGTTAAAACGAGGTAGGTAAAACAGAAGACTATTTTCAAGCGCCTCGTTTTTAAAAATAACAAGAAAAAAATCGTTCATACTTACTAAGAACATTTACACTGGTGTACTCAATTTGTAAAACAAATTTGGTGTTGATATTCCAAAAATTGACGAAACTGGAATAGATTGAAATTAGTTCGTGGGTCCGGTACTCCTAAAATCGATAATCGAAATCGACTCCTAGATCGGGTCATTTTCAAGATAACAAGCTGAGACTCAGCATAAATGTTTAAAATATATATTTTAACTCCTACGTCAAGTTTCAATTCGATATATTAAAATTCGGCCAATTTAGAATGACCCAACGCTTCATATATGAATAAAATGTCACCTTTTAGTGATTTCCCCTGCTGCAAAATACATACCTGCATTTTCGAATTTTTTCAAGACAGTTGTTAGAATATGCCTCCAGAGGCGGTTATTTATAATTTACATACATGGAAAATAGATGAAGAAATTATTAAAATTTCCCGATAAACAAATAAAGAGTGTATAAACATTTTATGGAATATAAACATTAAATACACGGACTTACAAACTAACATGGAGGTATTAAAATGTTGTGATAAAGGTAAATACATGAGTGTATTTGAAGAATTTGAGATTTACAAGGCAGTAAAAATGAAACCGCATAATGTCCTAAATGATAAGTTATTGTTCAATTCCAACTTAATATTTGACACTGCATTGAAAATACCCAATGACTTTATATAGGAGTGGGGATTATCATCGATGTTTGGATGGGATCTTGATCTTAGTTCTGACTCGGCATCCGTGATGATCACTTGAGACGCGTATCCAAAATTGTGTTAAATGTGTACCTTGTTTGTATGTTTTTGTTTTTTGTACTGTTATATGTCTAACAATTGTTTAATGTTCATGACGACCTCATAGGAGTGATAATTTCACCTGAAGATGGATGAGTGATATCATCTGAAACCACGGTAGTGTGTTTTTTCGCATTAGTGGATCACTTGACTGCCATAAAAGGTAATATTTTATTTTATTAGTAATTTATTAAACATTAAACAGATTATTCTAGACATATATTCCAATAGGAATGAACCCGTGGAAATAAATTTAATGCGATATATTCCACTTCTAAAGTGGAAGCAATATGTTATAAATTGTTAACATGAAGCAGTTACTAATAAATGCTATAAATATATATATATATGAATTTTAATGACACCCCAAAACGTGTTCTGGGGACCATGATTGGTGCTCATTTGCTACTCCCGACCTTGGGTCTCACCATAAGGGCCACTGCAATAGCTCATTTTTCCTATGGAAATTCGCTAATAAGAGGAAAGGAAATCCGGTACTACTTTTGACAAGGTATTCTAAAATCAATATTTCTTTTCAGAACGTATATTATTTCATTCTTCTGAAACTTATAATTACTATTTTCAACCATTGTTTAACACAATCGTTATCACAGTAAATGGTGTTGACTTTCCTTAGAACGTGGTCACCCTTTATGGTGACGACACAATGCCATCACTGTGTCGTGTAACCAAATCGAGTAGCCGCCGTCCACTGCCACTGCAATCGATTTCGTCCGAACGGTGACCGTAAGCTTAGTGGCCTATGTGAAAAAATCTACATTTTCATTTTATAAGATTTTTCTTATGCTACTATTGACTGAGTCACCCTCGAAACACGTGTTAAGTTTTACTAGTAACTTAAGTAATTACAGTATTTATACTGAATTATACTTTAATACTCTTAAATTAACGAAACATTTTTATTTTAATTTCAAGTATAACATATTTTTCATAACTACTATCACCTAAAAAGGTTTAAATTATCCTTATATATTATTTCTCAAATGTGTTTTTTGTCGCTAAGCGATATCTGCCTTAATTCTTCTTCAAAATTAATTAGCCAAACATCATTTTAAAGGTTATGTTTCCCACTATTGACGAAAAATAGGCATAAACTTAAAAATCATGTTTTCGTTACAAAAATGTATTAAAAAACTTGTATATTATATTTCTTATGGTCCTAATGAAAGGCGTCATATATTAACAATCTGTTTAACTAGCATGACAGCTACATTTTTAACTTTCTAAGATTATATGTGGAAACTTTTATTTATAAACCAACGTAAATAAATAAACGTAATTAACAGTATTAAATCAGTGTGTTAAATCAGGTAAGTGTAGGTATATTCCTAACATGCGAAATATTCGCACGGGTCAGCTAGTAAAATCTGAAATGATCGTTCTAGATTGTTTATACACAAAAATCATTACCATTAACATATGTTAAAATTGCTGCAAGCAACTTGTAAAACTTTTCAAAATAGCAAGTTAATAATTAAAAAAAAAATGGTTTCATTTAAGTACACTATAGTTCTAATATCACATCTAGTATTTAACAATTAAAGTCGTTCATTAAAATTTGCTTTAAAGTAAATATCGGAAATTATTCTACTAATCAGATTTCAGACTTCTTGTGGCATGATATTTATTCATGTAAACCATAATTATTTCTCCTGTACTCATTTATTTTTCGATGCCACTTTTAGATGCCGGTTTTAAATAATAGTTGTTTATGTCTAGTAACGATATAAAAATTAGTTCAGATGAATAATATTTGTTCCTTTAATATTTGTGTTACAATAGATTTAGTCAAATGTGGCAAATTGCCAGACATAAAAACAATTGCATTCCTTTTTTACTTTATTATGTGAGCAGTATGTGATACATTCTGTGAGCCATTAGTTGTCAACTGAAATTGTGGTAAAGGTAATTGTGTGCATAAAAATGAAGGTGCCACAAAGTCTTAAAGGTATTGCTTATTAAAATTGTTTATTTGGCATTCAACAAGTTTAGACTAGTAAACTTAAAATATTTACAATAAATATTAGATAATAAATCTGTTTAATTGATTAAAAATTACATATTGTGTTTTATTCATAATTTAAAATATAATGACATACAAAATTAAGTCTCTTCCATTTTCTGTAAACAAATTTCCATTGGATATTTTCCAGTTTTATTCTTACTTCTAACATTCATTAGTTCAGTACGTATTTGAGTAAACGTCTTTCCTTTTGTTTCAGGGGCTATATAATATAATATAATTCCTCCAAACAGAGATATCAAGGAGAAATATACAAACACCGTACCTAAACCAAAATAATCGCCAATAATTTGATAAAGTTTCACATTTATAAAAGCCCCTATAGATAAACTCAGTGCTATAATAGACGCAGATTTCCCTCTTGTTTTGTTTGTAAACAACTCAGAAGTATATGTTATCGGAACTGGAGCTAGTCCAACTGCAAGCCATGTACAGGTCATAATCACTCCTAATGGAACAACCCAACCGTAATTTGAAACGTCTGTTTTGGCGTGTTCTTTGAAAAAGAAATATATTGCAATCAAAATTAAAGATAAAAAGGAGCCGAGACAAGATATTATTATAACAGGACGCCTTCCTAACGAGTCAACAACAGAAGAACTAAAAATTCCACCTAGAAGCATAGCAATGCCTAGTAGTATGGTCAAAACGTTGGGAGACAAAAGGGAAAATCCTGATTCTAAAAACAAATGCGAAGAGTAAGTCATTAAAGGAACTGGTCCACTTTGAAGTCTAGTAAAGTCTAATAAAAGGACAATAAAGAGAGCTCGCCTATCTGCAGATGTTTTTATAATATCCTTCCAAGAACATTTATTGTCCAAATTTGTTTTCACAGATTCCTTGATATCCTCAAGTTCTTGTTCAATGTTACCTCGAAAACGGCTTCCCCGAAGATATTGCAAAGTGGTTTTTGCTTTCATCACTTTTCCTTCCATGATCTGGTAACAAGGGCTTTCTGGTTGAAAATAAAATAGAATTGTAAATATGAAAGGTATAGCAGCTGTAACAATTGTGAATGGAGTTAATGATAACACCGCACCTAAACAGTACTCGACTAAGAAACCGACAAACCAACCGACTGAAAACAAACCTGTAATACTTCCACGATTTGCAGAACTCGATATTTCACCGATGTAGACAGGACCTACTGTAAAAACTATTGCCACTCCAATACCTTGTATAATTCGTATAACTATAAATATTGCAAAAGATTTGGTATATAGTACAACAATCCAACAGAAAAAAAATATGGGACCAGTAAGATGGAAGATTATTTTACGACCATATTTGTCTGATATCAGGCCGGCTGGAATAATACTAATAAGTTCTCCAAATGTGATGATCGAAAGTAACCAGGAAACTTGCGATTCTGTCATTCGCTCGGGATTCTCTGGGTCGAGTAAGTAATTAATTGTAGGAGCAAACCATCCGTAGCAGTTTGCTGCAGCAATCACTGATAATGAAGCTGAAACAGGAGATTAACATTATTATTACTATTTTGAACAAAATACATTAACTACCAATATGGTAAAGTCAATAGTATAGAGTTAATATAAATCGTGCAAGCAGCGCTGTAAATTCAGATGGTGACATGTCACAGTCGGTTGAACAGTATAAGTACTGGTTACCAACAATAACGGACTGACATTACTTTCTATTAATCTACTATTCGTATGTATATGTAAACTAAATTTACTCAATTATCAAACAGTCTTCAAAATGGACATGATGTGTGTTTTTTAGGAATATCAGAATATAGATTTATATTACTATTCTTAGCCCTACTAGAGAACTTTAAATTAATCTAATTTGAACTACTTACGTCTGTTACACTACGGCCGTTTCGGCTTTTTATTCAGCCATGTTCACGTGTTGGTATCTGTAGCTATACGGCCGTAGTGTAAAGAAAACACGTTATAAACGGAGAGCAGACGTAAGTAGTTCAAATTAGATAGATTTATAAGAAATAATAATATATATGTAAAATGTAAGGACTTCTGATTGAAAATGTATTTCAAATTAATTTCAACTATATTTCATATATCTTAAAACAAAAGAAAAAACGTTTATTGTTAGCAAAAAGTTTTTAATTGTTTAGTAAAAAGACGCAATGAGGTTGAGTAAGTTATAATCAAATTTAAGTTAATTTTAAAGTATTTTATGTAAACTCTCTCGCCATCATGACTAATAATATGCAAAACACAGTAGGGACTACCGGGCTAGGCCCTTCATCGACAGTTGTAATTTCCATCAGACTGATAAGGAAACAGTTGAAATATGTTACCACCTAAATAGAAATTACTTAAAAAACCGTAATCAGCACTGCCGCATTACTATAGCCGAATTTTCTTATCAGGGAATAACTGGTATTATATAATGAGATTTTCATATGAGTTTTGTTTCTTGTTCCGGAAATTATTCCAAATATACCTTCGCACAGGATTATATTAAATTTAATTGCCTTTCGATTGATATAGCTCACAAATTGCACTCGGGTTAATGAGTGGGAGAAATTGCGTAATTACCTTACATTGATAATGAAAAAAATATTTATTGGGATCTTCTTATCAATTTTGTTCCTCGTTCCGGAAACTGTATTTGAAATAACTTTGCACAGGATTGTAGTAAATTTAATTACCTTTCGAATTACATTGCTCACAAAATGCACACTGGTTTATGATTGGGAGAAATCGCCCAATTACCTTACATTGATAATTAAAAAAACATTTATCTGGAGCTCCCTATCAGTTTTGTTCTTTGTTCCAGGGACTGTACCTTAATTACCTTTGTACAGAATTGTATTAAATTTAATTACCTTTTGAACGATATAGCTCAAAAATTGCACACGGGCTTATGAGTGGGAGAAATTGCGCAAAAACCTTACGCGGATAGTGAAAAAATCATTTATCAGGAGCTTCCTATCAATTTTGTTCCTTGTTCCGAAGACTGTAACTGAAATACTTTTACACAGGATTGTAGTAATTTTAATTACCTTTCGAACGATATAGCTCAAAAATTGCACGGCTTTTGAGTGGGAGAAATAATGCAATTTCCTCGGTTTAACTTTGCAATTTTGGTTTGAATCAAACAAGCCGCCATTTTGTGTAAAATTGAAAAATACAAATATTAGTGTCTTGGACATCCTACAAGGACCCTTTCACTAAAATTTCAGCTATTTTGAAGAATATTTACTACCATTTTATCAAGATGGGAAAAACCCATATACTTATATACCCTTAAATCCCTACCCAAAAACGATTAATCTGTATAACTCCACCATTTTGAATCGCATCGAAAAACAAAAAAAAATGTATCTGAAGAATCCTACTAGGACCCTTTCACCAAAAAATCAGCAATTTTGAAGCATATTTACTACCCCTTATCAATCCGGGAATAAAACATATAATTTTGGGTATCGTCTCCAAATGGTCTGAAACGGATAGAAACGAAGTTTTACCCTCCTCCGACGAACCGTTTTCAAGTTGGGTCGAGTGTAATAGCTCTTATTTTCTTCAAAAATTCTGCTAATAATGTGTTGTGTTTAGTAGGAAAAAAATTAAATCTTGTTAAAAAAAATGCAGAGGTATGATAAGAAAAAAAATTATTAAATAATCAGTTGTAAATTTAATTACATTGCTGTATTTAAAATAATGAATTAAATTACAGTAACGATTTTTTAAATAAATTGAGTAGAATACAATTAAAATGAAATAATGTGTTGTGATCAGTACAAAATATTAGCTCTGCTAAAAAGAATGCAATAAAAGAAGGTTACATTGAAAAGGAAACCCAATTAAAATAACAGGATTATTAATGTAAATGTATTTTAACAGTAATAAAAAAAACTACACTGAAGATAATTTGCCATGAACAAGCTGAAGTAGGATAATCCGACTAAAGTCATTGCAAATAGTGATAACGTAAACGGTTTGCATAACACTAAGCTATGACAGTAATTATTATAGTAGGCTACCGTATTGAAGTAGTAGGGGCGACGATGATTTGGTAGGAAAAGCATTGTAAAGCACTGCAGTTATATCGAAGAAATTTTCTTAAGTGTCATATTATGTTAGTTTTAATTGCAATTAACTAATTTTGTCTCTAAAAAAATTTAAAACGTAAGAAGAAACTGATGAATTAACGCGATCTTGATATTTGAAGCTTAGGCTGGTTTTAGGCCTCACTACGACTATTTTTTGAAGTGATAACTTCTATTGGCCCGTTGGGCACTTTCGACTTGGCTATGTTTTCGAAATCTCGCGTCACGCCAGATTTCTCGCGAGATCTTGCATCACGCCAGATTTCCCGCGAGATCTCGCGTCACGCCAGATTTCTCGCGAGATCTTGCATCACGCCAGATTTCCCGCGAGATCTCGCATCACGCTAGATTTCTCGCGAGATCTCGCGTCATGCTTTTGTTTAGACACAAGTCAGATCGTGGAGAGGGAATATTATTAATTCATTATTTACATTTATTAGCATAGCAATCAAATTAACACATAAGAATTAGTTAATATAATATAACAGCTGATTTCGCCCATCATCTGTAATTCTTAAACAAAACCCAGCGTAGATTATATTTTGGGGTTATGTTTACAACTTCAAAAATTAAAATTTCTTGTGATGTTAATTTTCTTATATATTAGTTATACAACTAATGTAGGCTTCTATAACTATAAGTTATATGGACTTCTACACGTTATAAGATTTGCTTTGGGGTTATAAACTGTATATAAAACTAACCTTTGATCATCAATATATTCGTTTATACAAATTTAAAGAAGGATACCTACTGTTTAACTTCGCAAACATTCGTACATCTTTGTATAACATATTTGATTATTAATTTCTTTACTGTAATATTAACAACTTCTAAATCATTTGATCTATCAATATGAAATAAAAGGTAACTAAAAGATAATATTTTTACCTTTCTTTAAATATATAATAACGGATATAAATAAACAATTTGAACAAATAGGCCTACAGTTTTATAATCCTTATAATTGTACACATTTACCGAGTTAAAAATCCCCGTAGTCATAGAAGTTATCACTTCCAACGTGTGGTCTTAAGCACACCCAGTTAATTTTTTATTTTTAAAACCATTTCTTGTTACGATTTTAGTACCCTTATACCTAATTTTAGCATTTAAGATCCCATAGATTCAGATACATAGAGATCAATCAGGGAGTCGATGAGTAGGTTTTGAACGATCTGCCTTAATAACTCTCATTGAACTTACTACATTTTGTAACTCTGTAATTCCGTTAACATCGATTATTTCAAGCTTTCAATGGTACATATTTTTATATTTGAACATGTAAATTCATATATACATTACTGATGTGACACAACTTAAAGTGCAGCTAATTTTAAAATTTTGGAATATCATGGACAAAAACTAAACAAAATATATCAACATTAACTGCTACCAACCTATACATGGCAATACAACTGACGCTTTATCTTAAATTTTTAAGCGAATCTTAAATATAGTCGTGACAACTTTAAAACTTAATTTATTCTGGTGTTTCTTACCTGATATACCAGCGAAATACTCAGGTGACCAGATATTTTGTAAACATTCATTCATATTAGAAACTGCTTTGTTAAATGATAATATACTGCAATTCTGTTTCTTGTCTAATGTAGTTAGTAGCCTATCTATAAATTTTACTGAAACACTGAAACAGAATAATTCAATTATAGTTTGTTTTATGTTATTTTTAGGATTTTGAAAGTGAGTTTCACCCTCTTGAAAATTCAACCAAATAAAATTGTGTTACTTCTTATATTCTGTTTGGCATATCTTGTAAAACAGAATTTAATGGTACAATGTTACTCATTAAACAGGCTTAGCCTACGGAATCTCATTCTTTAAATTTATACGGATTTTAAAATTCAAATCTTATAAATTGTATTCTGTTTGGATCTAAGTTTTGAAATATTTTGTAAAACCACTACTAATTTTAGTAGTTACTATACATACAAAACAGACAAAGTTAATTATTTAAAAGTTACGTTTTCTAAATGATTGGTTTTAAAAATGTAAAAATTATGTACTGATACTATGACAAACATCTATTTCTTTGTAATGTTCGTTCTTTTATTCGTTTCTAAGTATGATTTTGCTATTTTGATTATGGTTAGTAATTCAAAAATAGCTTTATTATATTCAGTGGTGACAGTGGACGGTATCCACTTCGTGTTGCAACTAGCCGCTGTGTAATTGTAATTGTGATCGTGTCAATTTCAACCTCGTATTCTCTTATTCATTCTATTAACAAAATATTTTTATCTTACGATGTTCTTTCTAACCATTTTAAGATTTTCTGGAATCTCATTCAGAAATAAGAAATTTTGTCTGTAAGTAATGTAGTTTTGTTTGTCTGTTGCTGTTTCAGGCTAAATAAAAACTAAATGAAACATTGTGATAGAAGCAAAAAGAAACAGAATAGTTATATCTTGATTTCAAACACTCTGGCCCACACAGTATGAAACAAATAATCCTCAAATACTGTTTTCTTTAGTATTTCTTGGACAATTTTGAGTTGAACGTACGTTTACATTTAAAAAATTCAAAATCAATAATAACAAACAAATTTTACGTTTATTTAGTAGTATATTTTGGGTTGTATAATACAATTAAATTACCTTTATGACCTACTATTAACTATTTGAATTACTTGGAATTAAACTGTTTTAGAAACCCATTCTATTAAGTAGTATACCATTTGTTTTATTGCGCTCAGCATCAGTAGGAGGTGGTTTAGTTTAAAATAATTATGAAACAGTTCAAAAATTAAATAGCAATCCAGTTTGTACTACAAATTATTAAACGATTACATTACTGAAGCATTTACAAATATAATGAAGTATGACATAAAATGTGATTTCTATTACACTATTTAATTTATTCTTACTGTATTGTCTATTAAAAATACTATACATAATGATTAAATATTAATTTAAATTTTAACAATATTAAAATTATGTATAAAAATATGGTGCAATGTTGAAGTCAAATATTTAAACATCAGACAAAACATAACAAAACATAGTGTGTCTGACCTCTTTCAATCGCGTGCCAAAGTAGTGAGTTTACTCTTAACTCTAAACAATAAACTGTTTATAACCCAAACATGTTCTGAATGTTTTACGATTTTATTTAATAGATGAATATTTATAAAGGTGGCGTAAATAAATATAAGCTTAGGTAAAACATATAAGTGGCAGTTGAACATTCAATAATAAGGTACATTATGTTTTAATTTAGATTTTGTTTATTTTAGAAATTTTAATAAATTACAGATTTTTTTTTATTTTTTTGATTTTTTTATTTTTAGTAGCCTAATAAACAACTAGAAATACTTGAAAATGCTCAGGTTTTGTAACAATTTTATTTTTTTTTTTAAATTATAAATACCATCTTATAATTCACAACTTACCTGTTCACTTTACTAACTATTGTACTTTACACATTTTCAATTCAACTTATATAAACTATTTACCAAAAAATACAAAAGATATTATAAATTAGACGTTTATTTTTTATTCGCTTTATAGTTTTATAATATTTAAAAACTCATGACATTACTAACATACACATTTAAATGCTACTACTGGATTTAAAATATAACTAACGTAAAACGAATCTATAACGAGACAATTTAACATAACTTAAATACTATCTAGATAACTTATCAATCATTAAAAAAACTAAATAAATGAGTATGTAATTATATTTTACTGTACTAATTACTGTACTGTTTTGTATTTATAATCGAGGTCGTCACACAAGGATTATTATTATTATTATTAGCTAGAGAGAAAACAATTCGAACGATTTCGAACGAATTTTCACCAAACACGTCAATTAGACCTGTAAGTATAGATGCATGAAAAAAAGTTTTGAAAAATGTTGAAAAACAACCTTCTTTTGGCCAAAAAAACCCCGAAAAATCTGTTATTATGTTTTTATAAAATACGGCTCTAACGATTT
This sequence comes from Philaenus spumarius, assembly GCA_018207615.1. Lineage (NCBI taxonomy): Eukaryota > Metazoa > Arthropoda > Insecta > Hemiptera > Aphrophoridae > Philaenus > Philaenus spumarius. The sequence continues at coordinate 456,703 of JAGFPH010000549.1, forward strand.
TGATAAAATGTTTCTTATTTGTAGCCCTTAATGTACCCTAACATAATATGCACAAAAAAATATCTCACTCAAAATTCTCGTTTAGCTAATAATAATAATAATAATAACTGATTTTGGGGGTTTTGTGACCGAAAAAGGGGTTGTTTTCCAAATGTTTTCAAAATCTTTTTGTTGTTAACAATCGACATTGTTGCTTACGTTAAATATCTCGCTTCATTAAAATGTCTACATATTTTATATTTATATTTCTTATAATTTTTACATGTAGGCCTAGTATACATAACTTAGCTAAATATGTATTGCAAACAGAGTGAAGGTAACAAAATATTAACAAATTTGTCTTATTATTGAAGGTATGTTCTTTGAAATAACTATCACTCCTGCAGTCTAGCGGCTTTGTTTCCAAGCTCAATTCAAAAGTTGTGACTATTGAGAGAATTATAACTTTATAAAACTTTTATAAAGTTACGTTAACATTGATAATCTTTTCCACGTTGAGATTTCTTACGTATGAATTATCTTTTTTGTATGAAGGTTTAGTTTTTAAGTAAACATAAAATGTTGTTCAAGTAAGCATAAAATATTAATTTCAAACAGTTCCATTGTAGGTAGATTAATTCTAGTAATTATCACCACCTTATGTAACTCCTATACACTGTAATCTCACACTATCTAGCGGCATTGTGTTCAACTCGAAGATTGTCCTAATTTGTAAAATTATTACCGTACAGTTTTAAATTATTCATTAATATTTCTCTGCTTGGTTGTTTAAAATAAATAATTTAATTTATTGTATAATGAATTTAGTATTTTCTTTTTTTTAATTCAGTATGTGTAAATCTAATTTGGACCCACAGTTGCATTGTGTTACTTTTGTTGTTCATACAATTAATCATCCTGCTATCTAGGGGGTGTATTCTATACAATTTGTAGACTAAATGTAAAAAATCTTAATTTTATATATAGATTTTCCTTTTTTTACCGTATAAAATAGTATACAATAAAAATGTGTGTATTCTAAATACATATTATGCTTGGCTTGTGAGAAGATATACTTGATAGAATAAACTTTGAACACAAAATCTCACAATTAATACGTTTATTAACTCAAACGCGTTTCAACGACAAAGTCGCCATCTTCAGTGATGCACGAGCAGCAATAGTCAAACTATAACTAACCTAACAGTGTATTCTGCCACGTATTTGTATAAAACTAAAAGGGGCATGGCTTAAGACTAAGTTACATTAGTAAAGCGTTAACAATTGCCTCGCATTGTTATAATTAACCTATCATTAACTATATAACTAAACATGTTTCTAAACTAATAATAATCTCAAACAAACAGCATTTTTATTTATATTAATATAGAATTTTGTTTATGTCCTACATCATTTATTTTCAATTATTTTAATATATTTGTTAATATTAAAAGTTTCCCAAACATCTATTGTGTTAAATTTAGTTACATTTTTCAACAATACATAGTTTTCTATTTTAAATGATGGTTCTTATCTAAACAAAAACTCATCAAAAAATAGAAAATTCTGAATGTAACTAAACGTAACAAAATATATGCCTGGGAAACGTTTTACATTAACAAATATAGTAAAATAATTGTAAATAATGAATTAGGACCCATTAAAAATTCTATATTAATATAAAAAATACCAAAAATACGAAAAGTTTAAGATATGCTCTTATGGGGACAAAGACGCACAATAAGAAATGATTTTGCTAACTTTTTATTATAAAGTATACTAACAGTAAAAATACGGGTTTTCACTACCAGCCCTATAAAACTTATAATACAGCTGATTCTGATCAAAAGGTTAGCAACACATGAATGAGGAATGCATTCACATTCAATATCACATCAACTAACGTATCAAATTTAGAATCAGTTTATTGTTCTTCACAACCATCAGCTTAGGTTAAACAAATAAAGACTAACACAAAAAAAAAACCAAACACAAACGAAAAAGGCTTACTGTATAATAATTAATTCATTATTGTAATTGATTTTAAGGGTTGAAAATGGTAAAAGACGGTTCACTCGAACCATATAATAGATAAAACAGCTGATTTGAATTAAAAGCTTAGCAACAAAATTCTAGTTGTTGCCTGTAAATAAAACCCATAGTAATAGCAAAACAATTTTATATCATAAAAACCTACAGCAAAACACATTTCTGCTTTTTGTTTGTTTGTTTTTTTACATATAGAAAACATTAAGAGTATAGTAGATATTAATAAGCTATCGACGAACTTATTAATGAGCAATTTTTCGATTTAACGGGAAAAAAAAACATTTCAAAATTATGAAAAAATACACTTTATAATAACGAAACTGAGTATTACTTAAAAATTGAACTGGATGCATTTGCTTACTGATGTCAATATCTTATTTTAGAACATCTAATAATCATGGCATGACTTTTTTAAGAAGGTGGTCATACCTATGATATATCTATCATTTTCAAATAAATTATCAAACACAAAATATTAGCAAAACATATCCTATTCCTTCTGTCAAAATATTTTAAAAATTGTTTTCTATTGAACCATTTCAGTAAAAATAAACTTTTATTTGAAAATAATGTCGCGTGGGTATAATAAAGTAATTATAATATATGTTTTTTAAATCGCTATGATGGTAAAGGTCTTTGCCAGTAAATCCGATGTGTAGCCTACGTAGACCTGTTTTCCAGTTGGATTAAAAAGTTTAAATACAAAGTAAATTTTTTTTTGTGTGCATAAGGTAGGAAAGATTATAACTTCTCTTATTTTTGTAGTATATGTTTTCCGTTAAAACTTCTTTTTATATTACGTTACTCTTGAAATTAAATCTGAATATTTTCCAAAAATCATTATTATATACGAAACAAGTAAGGTACAATAATTTAAAAATACAGTCTGATATTGTCTTCAAGTTTGCTTATTTTTTATAGTGTCTGTTTAGTGTGTACTAAAATTAGGCTTACTGTTATGGCAATATTGACTTATTTAAAAAAAGAAACAAAATATCGCAAATATGCGCTATTTTCAATGCGATTCTTAGGTAGAGGTGTCAGTAACTGTTAACACGTATAAATACAAATAAATATTGATGATGAACAAAACGCAGTGTCTCACAAATATAACGTTTATTTAAACAACGGCGCAATTTTCAGTGGTACACTAGCAAGAATAATTATTAAACTTAAACCTACAGTTTTTGTTTAAAGTAACTTTTTGTAATTACTGTAATTATAATGAGTGAGTTTGATTCATGCATCACCGAATAAGGAAAATTTGTCGTTAAAACATGCTTTTCGTTAGTTAAAATATTATTATTTAAAAAAAAGCATTTAATATTTATTCTAAACACCTAACTAGTTTTTGAGTTACGTTTTTTAAACTCGAATATATCCATCTTAACAGAATAGATTCTATGACAGAATGTATATAAAATTTTAACCATTGACAATACTAAGGGGTATGGTTATTTCGTTTGAATTCAGCTGAAACACAGACAATAATTACCTAAAACGAAACAATTATTTAAAGTTAAACCTCGTAGTTTTCTTTAGAGATGATAAAATCAAAAGTATGCATGTTCAATTCAGAAAGTGTTCATGTATTATTTTTTTCAGAATAATCTAACCTCTTTTGTTTAGTGCTACATTTAGGATAAAGTTAGAATACAAGTTCCAATGCCTAACACTTGGGATTGAAAAGTCGATGTTGAAAGTTTCCTTTCAGATTGTGCCACTCTACTGCCTTCAAATTAAACTTTCCCTAGTCACTGTTTCAAGTATGCAATACGCAAGTTTCAAAGTTATGATGTAATTCAAAATGCGATACGGATTGAACTACTGAACTCTTTCTTGAAACTATTACTTTAAGCCAGAATACTAACTTTATGTTAATATTAGATTTAATTAAACCAACATGAATATAATAAAAAAATATTAAATACGCTACAGTTACTATAGGTACCTTTATTTATGGATAGGTATAGTCATAATAGGCCTGCTTGCGTAAATCAGTGGAGTTAAAAAAAACAGTAGGTATGACACATTTATAATGACTCGTTATTAGTTCCAACAAACTTAATGTAAGATTTATACAGTTTAACTGTGTTTAGTTCGTTACATCTGTATAGGCCTAACTGTTTCTTAAAGTGACTTTGTGACCAAAGTGTTCTAGGTAAGATACAAGAGCCAGAAGGCACCCACTTCACATCACGACTACCTCTTACGTATGACATTTTTATATTGTTTCCATTTACTATAACATAACTTCTAATTCAAGTCATAAAATACAATAAAACATAAAAAAACACATTAATAAGATCCGACATTTACGGTTTAATTTTGAAACCTTTAGAAGATTTTCAACCATTTGAGTATATCATAAATATTTAGTACTGTACTATACTATTCATATGTCTTTAACTGTATTCAACATGTACATGGATTTCAATAAATATTCTCCAACAAAATAAAGTAATTATTCAACTATCAAATAAATTACATGTATTTTCTTATTTATGCCACTGTAGCGGTGATAGAAAACTATGCTTTAATAAAATGACATGATATATATTTACTAGTTCTGATTTACTAATTATTTATATACAGGGTGGAGAAAAAGTCTGGAAACGGTTTAATATTCCGTGTGTAAAGAAAATTTGAAGGTAGATGTGATTGAGGAACATACTCTATGTAAAATACTATTTTATTAAGATTTCAAAAAAATTAGCCGCCATCTTGGATGCGTCATTTTGAATGTAACTTTGTTTTTTTAAATGAGAAGGTGGTCATGTGATACATCATTTCGATGTAGAATTTCATGAGGAAACCAACGGTGAAATTTGCACATCCATATCTTTAACCGATTTAAAATGGCGGCAAAAAACAACGAAATCGTGTTTTCCGATTTTGCCCCATTTTGCTGTACTATTTTTTTAATAATATCAAGTATTCTTTCTGGATTCAGAATTAAATAAGCTTTACAAACGATATGCCACACAACCTGTAGTTAAGACAGTGGCGCAGCGTTGTGGGAGTCACTTCATCTTCAGAAATAATTTTGCAGTACTGTGTTTCCACCTGACGGAATATTATTGAACTATGCTCTTAGTACGTATTTAGCTGTACTGACAGGTGCTGCTCAAAACGACTAGTGTCTAACTAGATCAATTGTATAAGAAAGTGTCATAACTTGTTTTCAGGATCTATAGTATTAGTTTAATCTATTTTGTTTCTACTAGTATTAATGACTAAATCTGGGCCTACAAGTTTGAAATGTACTATGTGTATAGTTAAAATGAAGGTCTTGATGAGAGAACGAATCTAGAGTTATCATTATATAGGAAATCATTACGCTAAGTATGCAATTCCTTTAAAACGATTTTTCCTGAAACTCAAAGAATTTCTAAAATCCATAAGACCATTATTTATTTTTTAAATATTAATAAAATTACAGCTTAATTAGAACTTACAACGTGAAAAATTAAATCAAGGTTTTGCCAAAAGTATAGAGGAAGAACGTTATAATGATCACTCTTTAGAAAACTGTATCCTTAGAAACTACCATCGACTTAAGGGACTGTTCCAAAAGCCCGATGTTTTTATTTAAATTTAATTTTTATAAAATTGATATTGGCAATAAGAGTTGAAGTGTGTTACAAAACAATTATAATTAATATTTTTTCCGCATGTTCAGTGGAGTTTGTAAAATAAATTTTTAAATTACAATTTTTTTTAAATTATGTAAGTATTTGTAAGTAAACACCAATACTTGAAACACCAATATCCAATGTCTTTAACATCAGCGATAACAAAATAATTATAATAATATATTATAAAATACATTTAAAATAAATCCATAATAAATGAATCTACAGAAACAGGCCAGACTAGCTTTGTATTTCAACAGGAAGTTACAACGGATGTACCAGCTTCAATTACTTAAGACATAAATACACTGATTTGCGTTATTCTGTGTGAATCAACTAGTGCAGACACGCGATAAATACTGCCAAATCTGTAAAACTGGAAAGCCAATCAAAAACATATAAAATTCAAACAGTCCAATCAAAAAGAAATTAGAATGCGTAAAACTGTGTGGTGAGGAAATTTTGAAGAGAACACGAGGTCTGTCATCAACTAAAATTCAATCAATCAACACCTAGACCAAACCTTTCGAGATGCATCATTTTTATTTTACATAAATTATTTAATAAGGTATCTTCATCATCAGTAACCAAAGATAAATCATCCAAGTAATAAATAAAGTAATTAAGTATTTTTATAATCACTAAACAAAGTTTTCAATCAAGTTATATACATCAAATGGATCCAGGAACCATCAAAACCAAGGAATACAGTGCAGTAGTGAAGTGTAACATAAAATTAATAAAAGTCAATAAGGGAGTTTATAAAAATCAAATAAAAGTGCAAAGTGAGTGAGAGTGGGAACAAAAATTATGTAAGTAGCATTAATATTTCATTTCATTGTAAAGACAGATCTCGAGGGTTAAAATTAAATAACAAACGAAATCATATCCAGAGTATTTATTGTGTATCAGAAATAACATTAAAATAAATCAAAAATAAATAAATAATCATTCATTAATAAATAATCGTATTGGGACTGGTTTATTAGGATTAACTGAAGAGAGGGTTCTAAAACACCTCATAAGTAATCGAAATCAGTCACCAAAGCAACTTAATATCATTCATAATATAAAACTGTATAAATAATATATAATAAGTTTTGTAATATCAAATTAGTACCATAAATAGTAATTAATTAAAATAATAATTAATGAAGGAAGAGCTGTCAGAGTTTAAATTAACAATTGAATTATGTACTAGTAACTAAAAGAAATTTCAGATTAAATAATTAAAATAAGATACATAGATTCAAGGTTAGGAAAGCAGGAGATTTAATGATTTAGCACCGCCCTTATTAAGCGGATGTAATCTTTCATTGTAAAGATTTATAACTGTTAGAACTGTAAAATCAAGTAAAATTTAATGATATCAAATTGAAATTTAGATATATTTAAAAGTTGTACAAAATAATTATTGTAGGAACTGTTTTTAGACATTTTCAGAATATATTTAACAATTTAGCGAAAACGTCTCTATGCTTATTTCTACCCAGTTCTTTGGAGTACGTCACATGCCAAGCTAAAATTTGATCCGTAAGAAGGATCTGGTGGAGCCACCAAAACTTTAAAATATTACTATTCAAACCTTACATGATAGAGTTGCCCAAGATTACAAAGCCTAACAATTATTTTACAGATTTGTTTAATATAATTCATTTTAGTTATTTATACAAAAATTATAGTGCTATCTATTAAAAATTTCAAATTCTATTAATTCGATGACTCCTTTTGGGATCTTTCTTGTAGTGATTTAATTTTAATTAACTTTAATTATATTTCATAGAACAGGGGAAATAACATTATTATTGTCATTAAGACACACAGGCGAGATGTTTTGCCCACAGGCTCTTTTTATTATAAATATTGTAAGAAAATAATTTCCTGGAAGATTGTTTTGGGAGGGGTCGAAATTTTATAAGAAAAAGGGTTCTGCTTTAGTGGGGGGGATTTTAAAACACTTATTAAAAAGAAAAGTTGTAGCTTAAGAAATACCTTTAATACCCCATACTTCTTTTCAAGGGCTTTAGCTTTCGTGTTATGGAATAAATAAGAAATGAAAAACGCAACAAATTAAAAGTCATCGTAGAAACTTAAAATTTGATATTACACACACAAAACGTATTTGCATGGTTGCATTATCTACACAGGTGTCCCCAAACTCTCTGATCCCCTTTTATGGATTTGTTCCTCTGATCAAGAAAACAAATTTTACAATTAATTTAAACATGGATCTACGGTACTTACTTTTTCTTCTGTATGAGTTTTTTTTACAAAATAACTGATATCTAAAAAACGGTTTGACCGATTGAGTTCAAACTTGACATGACGTTACACATAACTTTTTTGTAGACCATTTAATTTAATTCCCTATCGGATGGTGTAATAATTATCAAAACAAAAGAGGCTATAAAGTTTCAACTGGGAGAAAGTATGTGGCAGTTATCTGGTACCGTTTATTTTTGTAATAGACCTGATTCTCGTTTCTATATGCGGCCTTAAAATTGACGTATTCAATAACTATACAATGAAATTAATTATAGTTCCACAAAGTGTCACCTTGGTTCGAGATTTAATGAGTCTATTTAGGAGAAATCGTTTACTTTGTGATAACTGGCTTACTTAAACAATGTTTTCTTTTAACTTTACTAGTATGATAAGTTATCGCCTTCTCATAGTATACTATGCCTTGTTCACCGGGAGTTTAAAGTGAAGCACCACCTTACAATGACCGACGTTAGGGATTTGGGACAGTGAGGAAAACGAACATCACGTAACAACGATTCTGCGTATGATTCACAGTAGTTCTTAGTAAACAAACTTTGTCTTCACTAGCCCACCCTGACGTTCACGTTTGCCCTTGAGGTAGGTCCACGTGTGAAACAGTCTGCCCGGCCCATAAATATTGTAGGGGGAGGTGATTCACTTTAAACTCTCGGTGAACAATGTATAGTTGGAGTCAGGGCTATAGAATACAAGGGCTGGTCCACTCCTCTGATGTTGACGCTCGCCGACTGTCCCAACCTTCTTCTAGCTCCCCCCCCCCCTCCTACTATGTGAAGTCACTGAGTTCGCCTTAGCTATCATGTGTTATTTGATATAACGTTGCAGACGAAATTACTGAAACTATTAATTTGGTAATATATTATGTTGTTGCGTTGCGGTCAAGCTACTAGCAGACCGTGTTAGCAAGGTATTTATTTATTTAATGTCACGTTGCAGACGATATTACTTTATGAAATGATACCAAGTTAATTATTGTAATATTGTCTACAGCGTTAATTGAATATTCCATGAACACCTTTAATGACGAAATACATAAAAAAAAACATTTTCCGAATGATGAGATATAAAGAAATAAATGTATAATTTACAAATAAAAATAATATTTTAACTTAGAGCACCGGTAATTATTATAACTCAAAATGTTAAAACAAAAAATTTTAAGTACTCAGCTTCAAATTAAAATAAACATTAAAAATATTATTTATTTAATGTAAGAGTTGCAAGCGAGATTACTTTATGTTAAAAAGTTACTAAGATCCTCAAGTAATTTTTTCTGAAGCTTAAAATTAAAATGTTAAAAAAATCTTTACTAGTAAAAATCACTTAAAATTGTTAGAATAATTAGATCTAAATAAATATAAAAGATACAAATAATTAGAATCAAATGTAAACCTTGAGCAATAAATGTATAATAAAAAATAATAATGTAAAAATAAAACATAATTTGAAGTTAAACTTCTAAACTAAATTAAATTGCACAGTCTCAATTTAAATTTAAATTGTCCAATTGTTTAAATTCAACTATTAAATTAACTATTCCCTAAGGCCTAGGGAAGGAAATTTTCTATAAAGCAGTTTTATTTAAAAAAAAATATATTTTATGTCAGCAGTAATTATTATGTCAATGTACATATCTGCATATAAGCTACTCGTTATGTGTAAGTATTTAAGTTGTATGTATTTTATTTTATAAGTATTACACATGTTTTATTAAACTGCAGTACGACATTCAAGTTTTAGTGGTCTGTTGTAATAAATACAATTATTTTCAATAATGTGACACATTTTGTTCAAATTCGTATTTAGTTTTCAGAAATGTTTTGGAGAATCAAATTAAAAGTATGCTAACATTATTTTATGCTAACCACTACAACGGTTTATTACCCAGAAATTAGTTAGTTTTATTGTAACCCTGTCTTCTTCTTACATCTTTGTTTACTGTCTACTTATTGCTTTGTATAGTGTCAATACTAAAACTAAATAAAGAAGAGGGCATCATAAAAACTGAACAGCTTTGATAAGAAATTGAAATTATTGTAGCAGAGAATATTTATGAGAAGCGGTGGGAATGGAGCAGGCTTTACCGCCGTGACGTCATCACAGTGGCAGTCACGGGAACATTCTCCGTGGCGGACTGGTCTAGTCCTTGTATTCTATAGCCTGAGTTGGAGTGTCCTTTACAATGGAATTATATTATTTTAAAATGTTACTTATTTTGTGAATAAATACAAATAGATTTTTGTATAAATACAAATAATGGAATTTGTATATAGGCAGTTCCTTTTCAAGCAAGTAATACTAACTAAAGGCGAAACTAGAATAATGGTAAATTCTTCCATGTATTTAATCATTAAAATAATTCTGTAACGGCCCCATAGATATCATATCACGTCTTGTATGTTTTATTGGTAATAAGGCTACAAACTCGTTTTTCCTTTTGGTCGGGTAGCTATGGAAGTTTTACAAATTTTAGATTCTTTATAGAAAAATTTTACTTAAATATTCGAAAATATTTATTGTAATGCCAGTTAAAGAAGGTCATTTTAATTTGTTTTTCCCAGAAGGGAATTTTGTGTGACTTTAATGTATAGTAGTTTACATTTTACAAAGTTTAGGTTTGTTATTTAAATGTACGCAAAATATATATATCTTTTCTGGGCACACTCGCCCAAAACACTCGCTGGGCACTGATTTATCTCATTCGGCACCTAGTTGTAATAGTTTTTTAAAAAGTATATTTTTTCTTTCTTTTTGCAAGTGACTGTTTTTTTTTTTTTTTTTTTTATTCCGGTAGGAATATAAATTGTTAAAATATAGTATAAGATGTTATTAAAATAAATGCTCAATGCACTTTGACCATCAACTGTGAATAAAAAAACGTCATTTATTATTTAAATGTTTATAGTATAGTAATATATTATGGTAGTAAATTCATTAAACAGATAAAGAACGTTAATCGTTTGACGCAATATATTCGCGCAAATATTCGCACGGGTCAGCTAGTAAAATCTGAAATGATCGTTCTAGATTGTTTATACACAAATATAATTACCTCTAACATATGTTAAAATTGCTGCTTAAATTGTAAACATTTTTTTAAATAGCAAGTTAATTCATTTTAAAAAGATTGTTTCATTTAAGTACACTATAGTTCTAATATCACATCTAGTATTTAACAAATAAAGTCGTTCATTAAAGCTTGCTTTAAAGTAAATATCTGAAATAATTATTCTACTAATCAGATTTCAGACTTCTTGTGGCATGATATTTATTCATGTAAACCATAATTATTTCTCCTATACTCATTTATTTTCTAATGCCACTTTTATTTCCACAATAGTTGTTTATATCTAGTTATGATATAAAAATGAGTTCAGATGAATAATTTGGGTTCTTTTAACATTTGTGCTACAATAGATTTAGACAAATGTGGCGAATTTCCAGACATAAAACGATTGCATTCCTGTTTTACTTTATTATGTGAGCAGTATGTGATACATTCTGTGAGCCATGAGTTGTCAACTGAAATTGTGGTAAAGGTAATTTTGTACATAAAAAAGAAGGTGATACAAAGTCTTAACCGTATTGTCTATTAAAATTGTTTATTTGTCATAGTTTTGGCATTCAAAGAGTTTATTCTAGTAAACTTAAAATGTTTACCATAAATAATAGATAATAAATATGTATAATTGATTAAAACATTTTGAAATATACCTCATACATATTGTTTTTTATTCATAATTTAAAATATAATGACATTTTTGTAAAATTAAGTCTCTTCCATTTTCTGTAAACAAATTTCCATTGGATATTTTCCAGTTTTATTCTTACTTCTAACATTCATTAGTTCAGTACGTATTTGAGTAAACGTCTTTCCTTTTGTTTCAGGAGCTATATAATATAATGTAATTCCTCCAAACAGAGATATCAAAGAGAAATATACAAACACTGTACATAAACCAAAATAATCGCCAATAATTTGATAAAGTTTCACATTTATAAAAGCTCCTATAGTTAAACTCATTGTTATAATAGACGCAGATTTCCCTCTTGTTTTGTTTGTAAACAACTCAGAAGTATATGTTATCGGAACTGGAACTAGTCCAACTGCAAGCCATGTACAGGTCATAATCACTCCTAATGGAACAACCCAACCGTAATTTGAAACGTCTGTTTTGGCGTGTTCTTTGAAAAAGAAATATATTGCAATCAAAACTAAAGATAAAAAGGAGCCGAGACAAGATATTATTATAACAGGACGTCTTCCTAACGAATCAACAACATAAAAACTAAAAAGTCCACTTAGAAGCATAGCAATGCCTAGTAGTATGGTCAAAACGTTGGGAGACAAAAGGGAAAATCCTGATTCTAAAAACAAATTAGAAGAGTAAGTCATTAAAGGAATGTGTCCACTTTGAACTCTAGTAAAGTCTAGTAAAAGGACAATGAAAAGAGCTCGCCTATCTGCAGATGTTTTTATAATATCCTTCCAAGAACATTTATTGTCCAAATTTCTTTTCACAGATTCCTTGATATCCTCAAGTTCTTGTTCAATGTTACCTCGAAAACGGCTTCCACGAAGATATTGCAAAGTTGTTTTTGCTTTCATCTCTTTTCCTTCCATGATCTGGTAACAAGGGCTTTCTGGTTGAAAATAAAATAGAATTGTAAATATGAAAGGTATAGCAGCTGTAACAATTGTAAATGGAGTTAATGATAACACCGCACCTAAACAGTACTCGACTAAGAAACCGACAAACCAACCGACTGAAAACAAACCTGTAATACTTCCACGATTTGCAGAACTCGATATTTCACCGAAGTAGACAGGACCTACTGTAAAAACTATTGCCCCTCCAATACCTTGTATAATTCGTATAACTATAAATATTGCATACGATTTTGTAAATAATACAACAATCCAACAGAAAAAAAATATGGGCCCAGTAAGAAGGAAGATTATTTTACGACCATATTTGTCTGATATCAGGCCAGCTGGAATGGTACCAATAAGTTCTCCAAATGTGATGATCGAAAGTAACCAGGAAACTTGCGATTCTGTCATTCGCTCAGGATTCTCTGGGTCGAGTAAATAATTAATTGTAGGAGCAAACCATCCGTAGCAGTTTGCTCCAGCAATCACTGATAATGAAGCTGAAACAAGAGATTAACATTATGATTATTATTTTGTACAAAATGTATTAACTAACAATATGTTAAAGTCAATAGTATAGAGTTAATACAAATCGTGCAAGCAGCGCTGTAAATTCAGATGGTGACATATCACAGTCAGTTCAACAGTATACTTACTGGTTACCAAAAATAACGGACTGACATTACTACTTTCTATTACTCTACTATTCGTAAGTATATGAATGAATGAATGAAAGAAAATAGTGCTTTTATTTTTAACTAACATTTTTCTTGAACATACTACAATGCACTTTATACGACAATGGGCTATCGGCCGTCAGCCGGGTTGGCACTGAAATACAATATTTAGTTTAAGTAATTTTCACAATTGATCCATAATAAAGAAAAATACACCTAATGAAACCTTTTTAAGTTAATTCAGAAAATAATAATCTTAACTTAAAATATAATCGTTATAACTATACCAAAACACAAAGAAAAAATAATACTTAACTAACATTAACTACCTTTTACATAATATAAACTACAGAACAACATAAAATACATAATACATAAGTGAAAGATCGTCAGCACAGAAATCATTGTTTACTAATGATCATATAATACTGTTTTTATACAACCCCTTTAACAATTGAATCTCCCTTTAATAATTAAATTAAAAAACCAATGATCATCCATGAAACCACGCCTCTCTCATGAATCTGGCAAGACTTCGCCAATCCCGTCCGTTTAAATATCCTTCCAATTTCGAAATGGATAAAAATTTTTTTTGAAAACCCTTCTACGGATTTCTGAAAGTACCGGACATACGGCAGCAAAATGAAACAGCTGTTCATTCTCCTGCAAGTTACATAGTGAACACAAATAGTTTTTATCTGCCAACCAGGGTTTAAAATTCAAATTGACAGCTTCAGCCCTTGCTTTCATTACCCATATGATTTTTGTCATGTCAAAATTATCATTAAAATAGCTTCGTTCGCCAAGCTCGTTGTCTAAGCTACGATACAATGAGTGATACCTGGATCTCATCTTTCTGTTTATACAGTCGGTAATATTATTTGCCTTAACCGCTTCAATAACATTTCCCATCCACTGTGGCCATTTATCCAACTCATCCGATAAAATTATATCGAACCTTTCACCTAACATCTGCCATTTGCAGTACCAGTATAATTTGTTTATAATTATTTCTTTAGCTAAAACATAAGGGAGTCTATATTCTGGCATACATAACACACGCAAAATGTAATTAAAATGCATTTGATACGTAAAGTCACGATTTTTTATACTCCTGTTTCTAAATATAAAATTTAATTTGGCGTATTATCAGGCAGTCTCAATATACGTTTTAAAAATAATTTTAAAATATCCTCAACACTACTGTATTCTCTGAAACCCCACACTTGTGATGTGTAACATAATATGGATCTAACAATTGCGTTAAACATAGTAGGCTATACTTGACATTGGCACTTAAAGGTACTTTATTGCTACTCAACAAATTATGCCAAACAGAATTCATTGTAAGTCTCGCCATCTGTGATTTTTCATTTAAATGAAAAGTTCAAGATAATGTTGGTGTTGGAATTGCTCCTAGATATTTATACCTATTTACAACTTCTATTGGATTTCCCTTGTACTGTCATTTATCAGTCCGTCTCAAATTTCCAACTTTTCTAAAAACCAATATTTTAGATTTATCTAGGTTTACTCGCAAATTCCAAGTGTTACAATATTCCTCAACCTATTTATCATCAATTGAAGTCCATTGCTGTGGACGACAAGAGCATTATATCATCAGATTACAATACAATATTAATTCGGTTCCCGTTAACTATACAACCCCCAACCAAACATTCCGCTAAATCGTTGATAAATAACGAGAATAACACAGGACTCAGCAGGCACCCTTTGCATAAACTCATACCGGTTTCGAAATTATCTGATACTCCGTCCTTACACCAGACTTAGCCTTAGTCCCATTATATAGGCTTCTCAAAACATTTAACAACCGACTCGACACGCTTGGGCAAGATAGTTTATAAAACAATGCTACTCTGTCTATTGTATCAAAAGCTGCCGAAAAATCTACAAAGAAACAAAACACCTTTTCTTTTTCTTAACTTAAAATTACCAATATTAGTTAAGCTAAAAATATTGTCCACTGTCGAGAAACCTTTTCTAAACCCAGCTTGCTTGTTACACAGGAAGTCAGTCTATTTAGTATTATACTAGAGAATGGTTTTGCCACACAGTCTATAAACGAAATACCTCGATAGTTTTCTACACATTCAACAGTCTCTTTCTTGTGTAAAGGATAAATAATCGATCTTTTAAAAGTTTCCTGTACGTTCCCCCTTCCATAACCCCGTTAAATATCACTGTTAATTTTGACAAAAGCGACACACAGCCGTTTGGTAGAACTCGTTCGGTATTGGGAGGAGAAGCATTGTAAAGCACTGCAGTTGTATCGAAGAAATTTTCTTAAGTGTCATATTATGTTAGTTTTAATTGCAATTAACTAATATTGTCTCTAAAAATATTTAAAACGTAAGAAGAAACTGATGAATTAACGCGATCTTGATATTTGGAGCTTAGGCCGTTTTTAGGCTTCACTACGACTATTTTTTAAAACCATTTCTTGGTACGCCTTTAGTACCTTTATACCTAATTTTAGCACTTAAGATCACATAGATTCAAACATACAGAGATCAATTAAGTGAGTCGATGAGTAGGTTTTAGATGATCTGCCTTAGTAACCCTCATTGAACTTACTACAATTTGTAACTCTGTAAATCTGTCAACATCGATTATATCAAGCTTTTAATGGTACATATTTTTATATTTGAACATGTAAATTCATATATACATTACTGATGTGACACAACTTAGCACAAGTGCAGGTATATCATGGACAAAAACTAAACAAAATATATCAACATTAACTGCTACCAACCTATACATGGCAATACAACTGACGCTTTGTCTTATATTTTTAAGGGAATCTTAAATATAGTCGTGACAACTTTAAAACTTAATTTATTTTGGTGTTTCTTACCTGATATACCAGCGAAATACTCAGGTGACCAGATATTTTGTAAACATTCATTCATATTAGAAACTGCTTTGTTAAATGATAATATACTGCAATTCTGTTTCTTGTCTAATGTAGTTAGTAGCCTATCTATAAATTTTACTGAAACACTGAAACAGAATAATTCAATTATAGTTTGTTTTATGTTATTTTTAGGATTTTGAAAGTGAGTTTCACCCTCTTGAATAGTCAACCAAATAAAATTGCGTAACTTTTTATATTATGTTTGGCATATCTTGTAAAACAGAATTTGATGGTACAATGTTACTCATTAAACAGGCTTACAGAATCTCATTATTTAAATTTATACGGATTTTAAAATTTAAATCTTATGAATTGTATGCTGTTTGGATCCAAGTCTTTAGAATTCTTGTAAAAATATTACTAATTAGTAGTTACTACACATACAAAACAGACAAAGTTAATTAATTAAAAGTTACATTTTATTAATGATTGGTTTTAAAAATATAAAAATTATATGCTGATACTATGACTAACATCTATTTAACATTTAAAATGTGACGGAGAACATAATTATTTAAATATATGATTCCGCAGTTAATATTTTGGCAACCATTGTTGCAAAACTACCCCCTCGAGAGTATTTTAAATACAGCTTATGCTCTTTGTTTTGTGCTAAATTAATATTTCTTTGTAATGTACGTTCTTTTATTCGTTTCTAAGTATGATTTTGCTAATTTCACTATGGTTAGTAATTCAAATTTCTTAATTAATTATATTCAGTGATGGCAGTGGACGGTATCCACTTTGTATTGCCACTAGCCGCTGTGTAATTGTGAGCGTGTCAATTTCAACCTCGTATTCTCTTATTCATTCTATTAACAAAAAAATATTATCTTACAATATTCTAACCATTTTAAGATTTTCTGGAATCTCATTCAGAAATAAGAAATTTTGTCTGTAAGTAATGTAGTTTTGTTTGTCTGTTGCTGTTTCAGGCTAAATAAAAACTAAATGAAACATTGTGATACAAGCAAAAAGAAACAGAATAGTTATATCTTGATTTCAAACACTCTGGCCCACACAGTATGAAACAAATAATCCTCAAATACGGTTTTCTTTAGTATTTCTTGGACAATTTTGAGTTGAACGTACGTATACATTTAAAAAATACAAAATCAATAATAACAAAAAAAAATTACTTTTATTTAGTAGTATATTTTGGGTTGTATAATACAATTAAATTACCTTTATGACCTACTATTAACTGTTTGAATTACTTGGAATTAAACTGTTTTAGAAACCCATTCTATTAAATAGTATGTTTGTTTTATTGCGCTCAGCATCAGTAGGAGGTGGTTTAGTTTAAAATAATTATGAAAAAGTTCAAAAATTAAATAGCAATCCAGTTTGTACTACAAATTATTAAACGATTACATTACTGAAGCATTTACAAATATAATGAAGTATGACATAAAATGTGATTTCTATTACACTATTTAATTTATTCTTACTGTATTGTCTATTAAAAATACTATACATAATGATTAAATATTAAGTTAAATTTTAACAATATTAAAATTAGGTAGAAAAATATAGTGCAATGTTTAATTCAAATATTTAAACATCAGACAAAACATAACAAAACATAGTGTGTCTGACCTCTTTCAATCGCGTGCCAAAGTAGTGAGTTTACTCTTAACTCTAAACAATAAACTGTTTATAACCCAAACATTTTCTGAATGTTTTACGATTTTATTTAATAGATGAATATTTATGAAGGTGGCATAAATAAATATAAGCTTAGGTAAAACATATAGGTGACAGTTGAACGTTCAATAAATAAGGTACATTATGTTTTAATTTAGATTTTGTTTATTTTAGAAACTTTAATAAATTACAGAAATGTTGTTTTTGTCAATGTTATTTTTAGTAGACTAATAAACATCTAAAAACACTTGAAAATGCTCAGGTTTTGTAAAAATTTTTATTTGTTTTTAAAATTATAAATACAATCGTATAATTCACAACTTACCTGTTCACTTTACTCACTATTGTACTTTACACATTTTCAATTCAACTTATATAAACTATTTACCAAGAAATATAAAAGATATTATAAATTAGACGGTTATTTTTTATTCGCTTTATAGTTTTATAATATTTAAAAACTCAAGACATTACTAACATACACATGTAAATGTTACTACTGGATTTAAAATATAACTAACGTAAAACATGAATCTATAACAAGACAATTTAACAGCACTTAAAAACTATCTAGAAAACTTATCAATCGTTAAAAAACTAAATAAATGAGCATGCAATTATATTTTACTGTACTAATTACTGTACTGTTTTGTAATTTATAATCGAGGTCGTCACACAAGTATTATTATTATTATTAGCTAGAGAGAAAATAATTCGAACGATTTCGAACAAATTTGCACCAAACACGTTAATTAGACCTGTATAGATGCACGAATAAAGATTTTGAAAATTGATGAAAAACAATCCCCTTTTTAGCCAAAAAAACCCCGAAAAATCAGTTATTATGTTTTTATAAAAAACGGCTCTAACGATTTTGATACAATTTGGCTTATTTGTAGCCCTTAATGTACCCTACCATGTAAAAAACCAAATCTTACTCAAAATTCTCGTTTAGCTAATAATAATAATAACTGATTTTTTGGGGTTTTTTGGCCGAAAAGGGGGTTGTTTTTCAAATGTTTTCAAAATCTTTTTTGTGCATCTAAACAGGCCTAATTGACGCAAATTTGTTCGAAATCGTTCGAATAGTTTTCTCTCTAGCTAATAATAATAATATTTATTAGTTAATCTCCCACTTTAATATCACCTCTCCTACCCCTCCTACAAGTATGAAGTCACAGTGTACCTGTTTAATAATCTCTATATATGTAAAAGGCAAAGCCCTCACTTACTCGCTCACTGATCATCACTAATTCTTCCACTTCTCATAAAACTAGAGAGATGAAATTTGGCATGTGTAAATACTTTGTGATGTAAATAGGAAAACTAAAGAAATTTCATTTTGATATTCAAATTTGTATAGGTAGTTTTGGGTTGTCATTCCCAAAAACGGACCCTACCTACTAGGAACGTAACATTTGGTACACGTATTTGCCATAGGATCTAGAGGCCACTAAGAAATTATTTCAAAATATTTGGCCTGTAAGGGTTGAAACAACCCTAAAACAATAAATATTGTTTTTTATATATCTCAAAAACCCTAACTCGTAGGAACGTGAAATGTGGTACACGTATTTGCAATAGAAGCTAGAGGATACTAAGAAATGATTTCAAAATATTTGACCTGTAAGGTTTGAAACAACCCTAATACAATAAATATTGGTTGTTATATATCTCAAAAACCCTACCTCGTAGGAACGTGAAATTTAGTACACGTATTGGCCATAGGAGCTAG
This sequence comes from Philaenus spumarius, assembly GCA_018207615.1. Lineage (NCBI taxonomy): Eukaryota > Metazoa > Arthropoda > Insecta > Hemiptera > Aphrophoridae > Philaenus > Philaenus spumarius. The sequence goes on from JAGFPH010000549.1 coordinate 476,303, forward strand.
AGTTCCAATAAGAAAGGATTTTTAAATATGTGGCCTGTAAGGGTTGAAACAACCCCTAAAACCATAAATATTGTTGGTTATATATCTCAAAAACATTACCGCCAAGGAATGTGAAATTTGGTACACATATTGCTCATAGGGGCTAGAGGGGAACTAAGAAAAGATTTTAAAATATTTTGCCTGTAAGGGTTCAAACAATCCCTAAAACCATAAATATTGTTAGTTATTTATCTAAAAAAATCCTACCGCCTAGAAACTTGAAATTTGTTACTCGTATTTGTCGTAGGCGCTAAAGGCGAATTAAGAAAAAATTTTATAATATTTTACCTTTAAGCGTTGAAACAACCAATACAACTATAATTAGTGTTTGTAATAAATTCCTTAAAGCTAGAAAACTAAAATTGTGTACATTTATTTCTTAAACGATACATATAAAAAGTAAACCAGTTTTACATTTTGTCACGTGCTGCTAAGATGTGAAAATGTAGTAACAACCCCTAAAACTATAAATATGAATTGAGTACCATCAAGGAATGTGAAATTTGGTACACATATAGCTTATAGAGACTAAAGGGGAACTAAGAAATGATTTTAAAATATTTGATCTTTAAGAGTTGAAACATCCCCTAAAACAGCAAATGTTGTTTGTTTACTTTCCTTAAAGCTGAAATTTTATACATTTATTTCTTACAAAACGCATATGAAAAGTAAATGAGTTTTACATTTTGTTACTTGCTGCTAGGGGTGAAAATGTGATAACAACCCCTAAAAACAATAAACATTATTGTTCCTTAAAGCTAGAGAGCTAAAAAATTTTACATTAATTTCTTACAAGATATACAAAATAAACCACTTTTACATTTTGTCCCGTTCTGCTAAGTAAAAATGTAGTAACAACCAATAAAGTTATAAATATTAATTTAATACCGCCAAGAAACGTGAAATTTGGTACAAATATTGCTCATAAGTGCACTAAGATAGGATTTTAAAATATTTGGCCTTTAAGGCCCATATTGCGTTATTGTGTAACATCCCCTACCAATAAACTTTGTTTGTTTACTCCCTAAAGCTGAAATTTTGTACATTTATTTTTTACAAGATATACATACAAAATAAACCACTTTTAAATTTTTGCCCCGTTCTGCTAGGGGTGAAATTGTGATAACAACCCCTAAAAACAATAAACATTTATTGTTATACTTTCCTTAAAGCTAGAGAGCTGAATTTTTGTACATTAATTTCTTACAAGATAGCCTACATATAAAAAATAAACGTTTTACATTATGTTACGTGCTGCTAAGGGTTGAAAATGTTATAAAAACTACAAAAAAACAATAAATATTAATTGGTATTCTTTCCTTAAAGCTAGAAATCTGAATTTTGGCACTTATTAATTTTAAGAAAATATTTTAGATGAAAGCTGATCAAAACCATCCCAATCTATGTATTCACTTATTAAAGACGTATCTGGGTGATCTTAAAACATCCATCTAAGACTGTGATTTACCATTACCAGTCTGTAGATTTAGCGTTTGAAAAAAAAGACGCTCTTCACTCTGAATTTTTTATGTATATAATTTATTCAGCCCACATAACATGACGAAGACGATTGACGGGTAGCCATTGAACAATAAATGCCAAGCTAATTATTGAAAATAATACATGAAAGAAAATGACAGAAAAATATTACAATTTATTATGAATCCATATATTTAATACACAGTTGAATAAATATTAATGCAAAAAACAAATTCCCAGTAGCGAAGCACGGGTTTCAGCTAGTTTAAATATGTTTGTGAGAAAATATGTGCCAGTTCCTGGTACCGCTTATTGAAGGAATATGTTTGTAAAATCTAGCTACAAACAATCCTTATAGTTCAAGTAATACTACTTGCTTTACAAAAAATTTATATATAAATTGATTTCAAAACAAAGTCGAAGTTTGTGTTTCCGATTTCCCAGGTGATCCGGACGTCTTAAGTAGGTCTGGCCTATCTTACAGTTATTAAAAACAAGAATTCTAATAGAGACTGATATTTACTTCGATTACTTAAAGTTCGATGTTTGGACCTGTACATTAACTTTTACATTTGATCTGTCCAAGTTTACAACTATTTACAAGACATAATTTTTCACTAATTTAACAAATCTCTCTTTGTTTGAATTATGTTTAGTGTATAAAACCATTTAAACAACAATACTCATTCTCTGTACTTAAAATTGCAAAATATAGGTGAATATGTAAATAAATTTCAAATGTTTTAATTACTTAAAAGTATAACATAGATTAAAAAATTCTGAATACTTAACTATCAACATTTAGTGTAAAAATACATTTGTTTTATTATTTTATATATATATATATATTAATAGTGTTGAAAAACTTGTTACATCCTACATTTCCAAGATGTTTTCATATTAGCCAAATAAATGTTTAAATACCAGATTGAATTGTAAAATATACTCGTAGATAGAGTTGAAATTCTTTTATTGTTGCAGTCTTTATTTCGTACGACTACTAAAACTGTGTGTATGTATCAAAACGATACGTCAGCGAGATGTTAGTAATCAAAATATCTACAAAAAAACTACGACCTTCAAATTTACGATTGCTATAAATATAGTGCAACGTATAATTAAAATAAATTACTTGCTCGATAAAAAGTAAGAACTAAAATGTAAATTAAAACTATGTACGTTTTAAAGAGAACTTTTCAAAAAATATTGCTTTTTGTAACAAGTCTAATAATTGGTTTAATTGATATTTAAATTTAATTGACGAAAGCCACAGTTACTTGGACTTCGGCAATAACTTTAATACACATTTACAGTAAAGGTAAATTTATAAACGCAGTAGAAGAGTTGGAAGTTTTATAATTAATTTAAAGTAGAAAAAAAAAACAAAAATAACACCAATTATTACATTTTATGAATTTTGATTCGAACACCCTACACGACACAGCGATGCGAATCCAGGAAACCCGCTGCAAATGATGGTTTTGAAAATGCACAGATAAAGAGACATGCAGTTGACGTCCATTAGCCATAAGTTGTAGACCTACTAACTGCGCTTTAAATGTGTTGTTGTTTAATGTTTTTTGAGTCTTTTCATTTTACGATTTGACGACCTCCAATCAAAGAGTGATTTTAAGAAGGTGGGGTACTTCTCGCATCAAAGAAGTATTTAAAAGATTTTACTTGTTACTTGACGGAAAATTATAAGGTATTGTACTTTATTATATTAAAATTAGTTTTACAGGTATTCTATGACGCAGAGCACACAACAGAAAACGGACATTTATATATTGTTTTGATCGTATTTTAATTAGTTTAGAAAAGCGATATTTATTTGAAGAAACTGCAAAAACGCGTCGCCATGAGCAACAATGGTAAAACCTAGTTATATGTATACACATTCATAATAAAATCAAAATTTATACTTATAACACTCATAAAATAACATTTAGAAACACTTTAAGTGAATATTTCCTTAGATCGTCATATGTTTGTGCGATTTTTTAAAGGTAGCCACTCTTTGGGAATCTCAATAAGGTGTGTTTATGCTTTTGTGTTATTATTTGTCACTAAGCCTTAACAGATAGGATAGAAGCCCAGATACGGGTTAAAATTTTAAAAAGAAACAAAAACCTATGAGATTATTTTAAATCCTATATGGATTAAGGGAAGACAAAAAAGAATCAATTGGTCTCCACCAATTTCAAAAACATAACAATTTCCTCGAATAATTTTATCTCTGTCTCCCTGTAACCACTTCACTATAAAAGTTAAATTGCTAGATTATATTCATTTTATGTTTTATTTTACGTTCAATAAATTAGTATTAGTTAATATAGTCTACCAAAATATCATAAAAGATGAAATAATTCCGTCTAAAATACTAGCACTAGATAATTTACATTTTGTAAAAATTATTCCTTTAGGTCTTGGATAGTGTTAAATAAATCTTAGATTACTCTTTATTATAACACTGGAAAAGATATATGAAAATCGAATGCTATCTGTGAATTGTTGGAAATGTAATAGAGATGAGGTCTATTTACAATAAAATACAATCTGCAACCCGAATAAATAGGGCACATTCATTAAAATGTGTATTGCTTACGAACTAAGAACAGTTGAATAATTTTCACTAGCACATTGAGGTCAAACAATTTGAGAACCAAACATTCCACTATTCTCAAATTCCTAACACCGGTTTGTTTTCCTCTGTAACAAAATTATTTTTCAAATTGTTATAAATTAATAAGATTCGTAAAAATTATTTTATTCCCTCTTTTGAAATTTAATAGACCCTTAACATATATATAGTATTATTATGTATTACCATCCTATTTCTACAAAAATATATTACTTGTGATATATCTAGTTATAATAATATTACATTAATGTAACAATGTATCAAAACCCAGATCGTCCGATTTAAAATAAAAGTTTACAGTGGCGAAAGTTTTACAAACTGTGGTATTTTCTTCCTTTTAATTCAAAATAATTGGCAAAATTGCATTGAATTTACAGTTATATATCTGAACAAAGTTTCGTAATAAACTCTATAGATTAAAACTGATTATAAATTTTATAAATTTCATCTGTAAAAACAAACTTTGTTTATAGGAATGGATGAGATTATTTTTGTTCTCTTGCCACAGAAATTCAAGGTTTTAAAAGGCATTTAATTGATTTTTACTAAACAAATATTTGGTTCATGTATCTATTAAAAAATTTTGAAGTGGAGGTAATTGGAGAGGAAAGGGATTTTATTAATCGGACGTTGAAATACTGTCCCGAAAACAGATATTGGATATGTTTTTTCTCGTTTTAAATTAATAAATATTATAAGTAAAAAAGTTCCATATACTGGATTAACTTAATAACTAAACGAAGTGGTTTTTATGTTATTATTATTTTGTAGTTTACGTCGTAACTTAATATGTGTATTAATTGCAATTTAATTTTAATAGCCAACAGTTCACCCGAAGGTGTGTAGCCCTGACAACAAAAACGTCTATGGTGGAAAGGGTGGTCTTAAGTGGGCACTTCCGCCTTTATCAACATTTTCTTTATTTTTAAAGCAAACCGAATTATTTTATGTTTTATAATATGAGTGTTGGTTATAGTGACTTTTCCATAAGTTTTGGTCCCCACATCTCCTCCACCCCCCTCCGGGGGGGGGGGGGGGGTTATTACGGCTTTAACTCGGCTGCCTTGTGGCAGACATAACTCAAGTTGTATTTGAGATAGTCTCATATATAATTTTTTTTTTCATTTTGAAGAGGGCATTCCATTCTACAACCTGTAGT
>JAGFPH010000549.1:482020-493937 GCA_018207615.1 Philaenus spumarius
CCGGGGGGGGGGGGTTAATTATTACGGATTTAACTAGGCTTCACTGTGGCAGACATAACTCAAGTTGTATTTGAGATAGTCTCATATATAATTTTTTTTTTCATTTTGAAGAGGGCATTCCATTCTACAACCTGTAGTATGGATATTAAATTATATAAAATATATCTGTAAAAAATACGTTATTTAATTTTTGTATAAACTATTTTAGTAAAATCTTTTTTTAATCATTTCTTAAAATCTTTACTATAGGAAATAATGTATATACATACTACAGGTTGTACAATAAAATGTCCTCTTCAAAATAAAAAAAATTATGTGGCTATCTCAAATACAACTTGAGTTATGAAAACACAGTAAATGAAAACGCGAGAAACAAAACTTTCGGAAAAAGGCCTAGAAAAAGACTCAGTTATTTGGAGAACAGACCTATACATGTACGCGTTTCGTTTTTAGATAAACTAAACTAATTATAAGCATATTATCTATACTTATTATATATCAAATTGTTCAGAAAATCACAGGGAACAAAACTAGGGGAAAAAATTGTAATTTTTTGTCATTTTTATCAATATTAAGGTGGAGTGCCCCCCTTAATCTATATACAAAATTTAAAACCCACTCACTCACTCACTCACTGACTGATCACAGTATCTCAAAAACCAACTACCTAGGAGCGGGAAGTTTGGTACACATATTGTCCTAGAGGCGCACTAAGAAAGGATTTTAAAATATGTGGCCTTTAAGGGTTGAACTAACCCCTAAAATTTACAAATATTGTTTGTTATATAGATAATCTCAAAAACCATTAAGCCTAGGAGTTTGAAGTTTGGTACAAATATAGCTCATATGCGCTAGAGTCGCTCTAATAAAGGATTTAAAAAAATGGCCTTTAATGTTTGAACCAACTTCTAAACAATAACTATTGTTTCTTATAATTTTTTTACAGATAGAAAGCTAATTTTTTTACATTTATTTCTTCTAAGATTACATATAAAAACGCACAAACGCACCTAAATATTTTGTTAAATAGAAAAATATATAAACTTGTTCCTACGATTTTATTAGAACAAATATTGTTTCAATTATTGTTAAACAATCAAGATTTTGTACTCGTTAAAATTAAATCACTAAACCTCGCTTAAAAACACTTTAATGAGTATTACTAAAGGTGTGGTTTCATAGTAAGGGTGATATTCGATTTAACTGTAGGCCTACTACCGGATATATTCTTTCTAAAAAAGCTATAATAGACTAAAAGTTATTTATTGATTTAACATAATCATGATATTTGTGCAATTCGGTGGAATTTAAAAAAGTAGGACTCACACCTTAATAGTTACTCTTTAGTAGTTCCAACAAACATAATGTAAGATGTAATAAGTTAAACGGTGTTTAGTTCATTACATAATATGTAGGTATATAAATGTTTCTTAAAGTGGATTTGTTCTGTGGTTTGTGAACAAAGTGTTCTGGGCAAGATACAAGAGCCAAAAGGAACCGATCATCATATATCACGACTATAACTTACGTAGGTCTTGTTTATTGTTTATATGTTTTACCACTTACTTTTACATAACTTAAAATACACGGCCAATAAGTTCCCCGTGAAATCCAAAATTATTTCTGTATTTTTTAGTAAGTTTAAATTAGTAAATATTTTTTTACATAAGTTTAAATGTGTGTATCCTTATAATATCAACTTCCTAATATACAAAAAATATTGATTTATCCACTGTACTTCAGATTTTTCATGTATTTTGAATAGGTTAAATAGTTATTTCATAAAGTTTGATGGAAAATCGTTACTATAATTACATTGAGGAGACTGGGAGTACGAGTTTCAAATTATTTGGAAATAATATTAATCAAACACAAATATATTTGGTTCTAAATCGGTTGTTAAACACTAAATCAATAATTTCTAGAACTATTATTAGTCAAAAAGTCAAGTGCAATAAAATGTACAGGTTTCGGGTCTATGGTCCATCGATATGATTTTTGTGTAATAGAGCCGCTCCCTAGTAAACACCTAGTACATAATTTGTGATTTTAAAGTAAATATCTAGAACTAGAATCGCAAACTTATTAATAAGGTTGCTAAAATTTAGACATTGTAACAGTAAACTAAAAAAAAATAACAGATAAATAAAAAAATGTATAGAATAGAAGATCAGCGTTGAGTCACTTCATATTATGCGTTCTTAGTTTTGATCTAGAGCTGTACTGTGTTTCCACCTGACGGTAGTTTATTCAACTACTTTAGCTCTCGCGACAGTTGCTGCTCACACCGATGAGTGTGGTACTACATCAATATCATATCAAAGTAAAGTATCAGTACTTGTTTTCAGCTTCTACGATCTACATATTGTCAGTTTGATCTACTATTTGTTTCTATTCTATTAATGAATAAATCTGGACATCTACAAGCCTGAAAATACCATGTGTAATATTTCTACCATTTGCATAGTTGAAATAAAAGTCTTGATAAGCCAAGAATGTTTCAGGAAATCAGTGTACAATTTCATTTAATTTTGGTTGTATTCCAATTTTTTATATATAATGTTTAGTACAGAATTCCTAAACAAAGAGATCGTTCCTTAGGTTAAATGCTTTTTATAAAAGTCCATACGAAATATGTATTTGAAAATTGTACTAAAAAGAAAGCTAAATGAAAACTTATAAGTTAATTATATTAAAGGTATTAACAAAAACAGACCAATAATTATCACTTGAAAAAAAACGTATCCCTAAGGGTAATACCATCCCCTTATAAAAGAACTGTTCCATAAACCTAATGTTTTTATTTACTACTGGTTTATTCAATTTACTAACTAAACAGATTTTTCTATAACTTATATTCGCAATAGGCCTAATAGGCTAAGTGTCTAAGCCTGTAGCAAAACAATCATACAACCTAATTTTGTTCGCATAGACTGTTCAGTTTTTAAACTAAATTAATTTTAAAATTAAGGCTTTTTAAAATTCATTTTTAAATAATAAGTTTTAGTTATTTTTACCATTTCATTTAACAACATATTTTGAAATGTTCTGTGCTGTTTCGTAACTAAATTTTGTATTTATAATACTATATTTCTTGAAGTAATTTTATTTTAATTACTTCAACTATATTTATTATTTTATTTCAAATGGTGAGGGTATGTCAAGGCTGTATTCAAATATGGAATGCTGAATGTTAAAGAATACACAAATGTTTCAGTTTTTGTCCAGAGGTAGTTAAGGGCTGTCTAAAATATTTTCTCGTTTAACCTTTTCGAACTTTTCTTCAGTTCCTACTGCAGGTAAATGGCTTTATTTTACGAATTTTCTTTAAAGGTAAATAAGAACCCTCAATCTTTGGTATTTCATGACCCTCAAGAACTTACATGATTTTATCAAGCTTATTACCTACATTAAATTATTCCCATTTGTATTACTGAAAATATAAGTTAAGTTATTTCGATCAAAATAAGTCCAATAGGCACAATATGTGCGAGCACTGGTGTTAGCATGTAGGGTATATAAAAGCATTTGTTTAGTTTGCTAAACAATTACACCGATTTTAATAACCCTGATATTAATTCATACAGAAAAGTATAAGCTATAATTTAATTTGGTAATTATAATATATAATAAACTATTTATATATAGGCCTACAGGGTGCTCATAAAGTCCCTTTAACCAACCTCATTATTTTTGTTACTAAAATTAAGTTTAAAAAACTTTGTACATATCTTGTGTTGCATATCAGGAGATATGTTTTGACCTTCTATGATTTTGGGGGGCAAGGGGGTTAGAAATTTCAAACATAAAGGTAGGTTATGACTTAATACACCATTTAAAAGCTTATTAAAAGAGAAACACAATGGTGCAAACTAGATCCTAATAGCTTGCTTCGTTTCAAAGTATGGTGCAATCAAAGTTCTGGAAAATAACATACAACCTACTTATTCCTAATATTTACAAATTAAAAACCTGATTTGATGCTATGATAACAATATCACTTTTTCAGAACTTTGATTGTATATTACTTTGAAACGAAGCAAGATACTAACCTCTAGTTTACGCCATTGTGTTTCTTTTTTAACAAGCTTTTCAATGGTGTGTTACATGACCTACCTTTATATTTGACATTTCTAACCCCCCTCCCCAACTCTAAGCCCCCTACAATCACAGAGGTTTATATACGTTAAAAAATTTGTTTTGTTATGTAGCGCTAGATATGTACAAAGTTTTGTTAACTTATTTTCATTGAGGAGGGTTACATAGACTTTATGAACACTCTGTATATTGAAAAATGAGTCCAAATTAGTATTCTAAAATACAAAAATAGTTTTTGGAATACTCCAGTAAGAATATAAATACTTTCAGAATCCAACTACGAATAACCCATTTACTATATTTTTTAAGTGATTAAAGAGTTGAAAAGGTCTATTAAAACTAACTACACAACAGTAATACTTTCAGGTTTATGTTATTTAAAGTTTCTTTCTTTCTATTAATCCTCTGCTTTCATTTATATTTTATAAAGTAAGTATTTTCTGCTTTGTTTAATTCACTGTTAATACACTTTAGTTTCTACTTTTACATAGCATTTAGGTTATTAATTAGTACTAATTAATTGATAAGCTAATAATTTGCCATGCCCATCGTCTGTCATCGTGTTGCTATGCCTTAATTTCATAAATATATATTGTGTAAATTAACACTTGAAGATGATATTGTATGAACAAACACAGAATGAAATAAATATACAAAATTTAATTTTTCATAGAAAGTGGAACAATTTTTATTTTGCATTTGACAAAAAAGTTATTATTTTAAATATTCCAGACATCCCATTTACAACTGAATCACTGGAATTAAAATGGATCCCTAATTATAGTCTAATATCTAAATTTCTATTCGAATTAAGGACTTTCAGTTAAAACGTAAAAATTTTAATTACAATGAACTACCACGAAAAAATATAGTTTTAAAAACAAATTGTTGAAAAAGTAACTTGACAGATTTAAAGTATAACTGACTTGTAAATTATTTTTTTTATAAACAATGTTTTATTACTTTCCCTTCGAACTAAAACACGGAACACATACATGACAATTTGATTTACTCTATATATCTAAAAAAAAAAAAAAAAACATGGATACTTTAAACAAATATATCTACATACAGCTATCATTTTAATTCAATTCTGTTAAGGTTCGAGTTTTCCGTGTTTGTATGTAAATTCAATTCTATCCAAACAGGTCAAAGGCACGTCCCCATTTTTCCGTTACCAAATTTTGAAGTCAGTGTCCGATTACCGCAGACTGCCTTTAGCTGTCAATTCAGTTCCTCAGTGTTTGTTGTCAAGGAACCTCCAAGCGTTTGGGAAAAAAATACAAGCTAATATTAGTTAGATTGTTTTATTAAAAACATGCTACGTTACTACTAAAATTAAAATATACAAAATTGTATTTTGATTGTATATGTATAACATACAGTGTTTAATTCCAATTAACAAATAAAATAATTAACTTAAATTTCAATAGTACATTTCTAAAGCTATATTTAAGATTTAATTTACAGGTAAAAATATTTTTTATATTGTGTATTTAGTTAAATTAGCATTTTATAATCATAATCTGGAGAACTAGTAATATTGATTAAATATTATTAACTATTACTGCTTGAATCTGGATAATCGCTTTCATAAATAATCTCAAATAAGCAATTTTTTAATAACATATTTTTCTTGCTAAATCCTCTTCTTAGGTTTATTTATTTATCAACCAGTTTCACAAATATCAATTTGTAATATTTTAGAACAAAATAACTGATTTAGATTTCAACATCATCTTATTATACATGACCTAATACCCTAATATAATCAAATATACTTTTAAGCATCCGGTGCTAAATATATGTTAAAATCGTAATGGCTTATACATGGATTAATGATACGTGCTAATGCAGACAAAATATCACATTAAAGGAATTAATAACATATTAAAGAGAATGGATAATTACAGGATTAGGGAACAATATAAGTATCAACATGTGAAAAAAACCAGTATTAAGTTAGAGTTATCCTCAATAGTAGAATAGTAAATCAATATTTTATACCTCGATTAAAATATATTTTAGAATAACGGTAGATTTTTCGAAATCAATCACATTCGATTTAAATGTGTTACTTAATAAGTGTTCAAGTTAAATTAAAAATCAATGATGTGAATGTAATTTCTATTGAAGAAAATTAATCTAACGTAAATTCACTACAAAGTTCCTTTAATTTATTTGTGAATTATAATAAGTATTGAAGTCAATATAACACGTAATATGATTTAGCTTGAAATTAATGAAAGTCTTTTTAGGTAAATTTCAATGTAAATGGTACATTATTTTAAACATTAAACCTGACTTTATAAATTTTCACGTGTATATTAACAGAGCTTATATTTAATTCGATTGTATAAACATTTGTTCTGCATTAAACTCAGTTTAATAAATATTGAAACTTGCCAATGAAGAGTGTAGTAAAATTATGACAATTAATTGGAAGTATTTAAATTCAACAAACTAACAGTCCACTTTGAATAGATAAAAAAACATGCTATAATGATAAGCTGGGGATAGGAAACACTTCCAGTAAATCACTAGTAAACTTTTGGAAGGTTCTTGGCCACAAACCGGTAGAAGTTCAAGAGAGCAAGATTAAACGCTAAAGTTAGGTAGTGTGCACAGCAGACTGTCGTAGAGTACGCAACTTGATTCTCATGTATAACTAAAGTATTTGACACAATACATATTTTAAACCTGTGAACCTTCTTCCCCATCCTCCATCCCGCCTTCACTCTCTCTCCTGTATCTCCATGTTACTTGTATAACAAGCGCCTGTCTTAATTATCTGTTGCCTAAAGCTGTCAAATTAAACAGATAGGCTACTTCAGTTATTTACTGTTAAATCTTGTTTCCAAGGAATCTAAAATATAGGCTACAGTGTGAATTGCCTAACCTTTATTTTTAAGGAAATTCCTTACTCTAAGTAATTCAATTTTCAACTAAAAAAAAAAGAAGCAAACTAAATAAAATTTCAAAGCACACGATATGGGTGTAATTGGTAAGCACAATTTTATTATTCACCATTCAAACCACGCTCAACTTGAATTATTTTACTATACAATCACTTAATGACAATACCTTGTAAAGTGGACCATTATGTATGTGTCTTTTAAACAATTGCTTAACAAGTATATGATCAGCAATTAATATACTGCATATATATATTGATAGATAATTTAATAATTAAAATTATTAAATTAATAGTTAAACAATAAATAGACTATTTTAACCCAAACAAATTTTAGTGATTTGAGTTTCTTTTAATTTTATTTAGTATTAGATAATTTAGTAAATTACATATATCTAAGTTTTATTATATTAACTAACTATCTATTTGTCAATTATATTGTAGGTATTTATTATTATATTGAAGGTAGTTAGCTCCCTAATACCTATAAAAACCTTCTCCAAAAGCGTTTCACATAAGTGACGGTTGCTCTAGCAATACTACTATCAATTAAACAACAGCGTTTGTAAATGCACTTTTTAAACTAAAAATAAATGCCACTAAAGTGTTTTCTTATTTTGTTAGTTTAAAATCTTATAATTTAATACTGCTTTTATTTAGCAAAATGTTTATATTCTGTTACTATGGAAATGACGTGTTGGTTTAACGGTAAATCACGCTTTGCAGTATAATGCATTTTTTTAGTATTACATAATATTAATTATTCATATGAGAATACTTAGCTTTGTGTATGTTATTCTCCAAGTGACATACTATTTCGTAAAAATTATAATCACTTGGTTAATAGAGAAAGAAACAATCTTAAATGAATTATGAACATAATTTTTACCAGCAAACGCTTTCTTTTGATCATAAACTGCCCAAGTGTTTGCTTCAAGATGTATATAAAGTAAGCTAATAATGATACACAAATTATAAGCTAAAGGGACTAAATTTCAACCTTTACTTTTTCTTAAGGTTTAGCTAGAGGTGGGGGTACTGCATTATATCTCGTACTTAGCATCTTTATTTTAAGACAATTTTATGTATTGAAACTCAAAGAACCCAAAATTTATTTGGTTTAATTATGTATAATGTTATTGCCAATATTCAAATGAATGCTATGGACATAGGACTAATAAACCAAGATATTTACCAATTATATAATAGCGTAATCCATTATTAACAAGTCAAACCAACTTAAATATAAATGTGTTTGTTTATATTAAGACTTTTAGCATTGTCTATCGGTATATTTCTAATAATCACATTTGCACATCCTATTTCACGTCCTATTTATTGTTAAAGTTACCATCATGTCAGTGGCAATACTTGTTATAGAGTTGCATTTTAAATCTTTCTATTTACTTTGAAGTCATGTAAAGTATTTTAAGCTTTGTTTGAAAATAAAATAAACTATTAAAACAATAATTTCTTTATTTCTCCTGCTAGTTCTAAAATTTTGTTTATAATTACTAAAATCTTAGGTTTTCAATAGCTTTACAATTAAATGTCTTACAACTTTATCTACTTCAAACATTAACCTTAAAAATAAATCAAAATTGTATGAAATGTTTGTAAAAGAATATTTCTCTACTCTCGTTATATGAAGTCGGTTAACAAGCGCCTTTTGCAACATGAGTAATCTAACAAGGGCCCTGGCTGGCAGTTACACATTGTACAAACCATTATATTTGATATAGTGCCTCAAACAAAAGTAATTATCTTTAAGTAACGGTCAGTTCATCGTAAATATTTTACAACATTTTCTCCTAAATACTTGTCGAATATTATAAATACTATTTTTTAATATGATAGTAGGTTGCCACAAAAAAACATTTTACTAAACATTGTTAATAATAATTGTAATCTTATTATAAATATTAAACTAGTATTCTATTTATAATCTAATTGCTTAAACAGTTCAAACCGCACAATTATTATTATAATTAAAATAAGAGTTACATTTATAGCCAATAAAAATTTGTTCTACATCAATCAAAGTTTGTTGCTGTATAAACTAATTTAATAAATTAAATATAATAATTAATATATATAATTAATAAATTTGAATATATTTAACTTTAACATACATTTTATTCACGCTTGGTTTTTTTCAAATATATTTATTGAAATAACTGAACTGTATAATTAATATCAACACTAAAAGTTACGCCTATCTCTGAATGTATTTTAACCACAATTAAATAAATACATTTTGCACTTAAATAAATGTAGGTATACAATATAAACAAGCTTTGAAATCATTAAAGTACTTATTTTATTATAACCTAACTCGAGTTTCAACACATGAATGTATGTGCACAAAATAAACTTCCGAATATACTCCCTGCAAAGTTTAAGGCAATCTGAACCCATGTCTCAGAAGTCTAGTAAATCTTCAAACTAGAGCAGCAAAGAGTTTTTTGAATTTAATGGTTATTTTAGCACCAATCGCTTTACCTACGCTATTAAATTAAGTCTCGTAGCTTTTAAATATTTATAACAAGTGTGCTTTTAGTATATAATGTTCACTTAATGTAGTTCTATAAAAAATAAGTGAATTATAACTATCAAATACAATTTTCACAGGGAAAAATTGTTATGATTTACAATAAACCAACAAATACTTACATTTATGAACCAAACAAAAGCAATTTACTTTAAGTTTTATTTAGGACAGTAATGTTATTTTTTATATTGTACACCTTTTTATATATTTTTTTATATTCTGCTGCTAGATACAGTATTATTTTTTTCTTTCCCATGGTAAAGTTTTAATTTGATATGTATTTTAAAATAAGTATAGCAAATTATATTTTTTACTTTCCTTACCCTATACTAGGTAAAGTAAATATTGCGATCGACCCAAAAATTCGATGTCGAGTTTTCATAATATCTTTACGTTTCAAGGCCCCCTGAGTCCAAAAAATGAATTTTTGGCAATTGGTCTGTCTGTGTGTCTGTGTGTCGGGGTGTGTGTGTGTGTGTCCGGAGTGCACAGGGCAAACGGCTGGACGGATCGAACTGAAATTTACAGGATATCTTCAAACATGTAAACAATTAAACCCATGTAAATTTGAAGCAAATCGGAGGTGGTGTCTTACCGTGGGAGCAGTTTTTAGCACATTTTTGGTATTTACTCCAAATTCCCTCTAACGATTTTGATTAAACTTTGCTAACATACTCTACTCCGACTCCCTTAACACCGTATGTACGCGAAAGACCGTTAAAAATTCGTTGAAAAAAGTTATTACAAAAACCAAGTTATTTTGTTTTTATCTCTGAAATGGCTGCTCCTATCGACTTGAAAATGGCCTCATTCGATTCAGCGTCCAAAATAATGTCAAAAACGATACCCCACTTAACTTTTTCCATTTTTTTCAAAAATTGCCTTTTTTTAAACTAGCCGTATTTGGTATCAAATTTGACATTTTGTGAGGTTAGAAATCGATTGAGACCAAAATCAGGTCCGTGGGATTAACCGTTTTGAAGTTAGTACCGCTTTCTTCGAAACGGATACTCCTATTAACTCGAAAATGGTATCATCAATCTCTTGCTCGAGAAATTTGATAATTGATACAGCATCTATTTTGGTAAGGAAAGTTGTGTGATGTGCACACCAGATGTTTTGTCTACCCTTCTAAAATCCAAACTTAATAACTTAAGGTAGAATATTACAAAAACAACATTGAGTTACAATTGGAGGTTATTTCATTATTTCAAGGTTGTATAAACAAATAAAGAGTAATAATAAAATGGACTATCTCACAACAACTCGATAAATAAGAAAGACGAACTAGTATAAAAACAAACATTGATTTATTTAGTTTCTTAAAACCGTTTAAATATTTTATTAGATTTGATATTTATTTAAGATTTCCGAGATAAAAGAAAAACACTTTATCAATTAATCGACATTCCATAAACGTACAGTGTGTTGGGGTGTGTGTGTGTGTGTGTGTGGGTGTACTTGTGCCCGTGTATTTTCCTGAACGACATTTCACTAATTAAAATAATATCAACTTTGTTGGAGTTCCAATCGACTGTATTAACTTCTATATTTATGAACTGAAAGGAATTTCATCAAATTTAGTCCAGCTTGTTTTTACAATTGTCCATCTTTATCTGGCACGATTATTATTAGTATTATTGGAATAAGCTAAATACCATGAAACACCTCACGAATTCATTTGTGAACCACACAGTGTCATAATAATGTTAACAAGAAATAGCATAATTTGTTTATTTAAACTAAATCCAAAAATACAAAATATTAAAAACAATAAACTTGTGTAAGTTTAATATGATTAAGTAACGTTTTTAATCAATCTATAATTACTCAGCTGGATCAACGATCCTAAAAGAAATCTAAGATAATTGATCAGTTGTGAGTTTCAAATGTTTTAAAGCTATAACTAAAAACATTTCTGTAAAACTTCAGACATTTTTGTAATAACATCTTGTTTGTATTGTGTAGCCAAACAACGCCTATCTCAATAATATTATAGTAATACAATAGTATTATCTTTGTGTATTAGTAGAAAAACCAACTTTATACAATAACAGGCAATAGCAGCTGACTATGTTTACATAATAATTTTATCTTATTTCTAAAGCGAGAGATAATTGTCTGTCTGCTAAATGGATCTGGAATCTCCGTCTAAGGATTTTGATTTTTTGATTTTATATGGGGCTTTTGGCCACGAGAAATCGATTGGAAATGGTCACCAGTCTGGGAAAATTCGTTTTCTACGCCTTTTTATTAAATTAAAAAGTGAAATTTGTCCATTTTAAACAATACAAAGCACAGCTGATGCAAATGTTTTCAATGTCATTACAATAATCATCTGTTTTCTTTTAAAC
>JAGFPH010000549.1:494037-509834 GCA_018207615.1 Philaenus spumarius
AGGATGATGACCATGTTATCGAAATGTACATAAGGGTAACGTATTAAACATAACTTTCAAGTTAGTTGTTTAGTTATTGTTTTTGTTCCTTGTTTTGTGGTTCGGGGTTTTTATTCAAATCAGTATGATAACTTTAGGTAAGGCCAATATAAAATATTATTCGCGGTATTTTAAACAATAATTTCATCTAAAAGCTTAGTATGAAAACATGCCAAAATTAATTTCCGTATTTTGATACAATTATTATAACCTCCGTATAGGACATTTCTAACAAAACATGCGTTTGATTCATTCTTCCGTTTTCGTACGTATTCTACAGAATGCTAGTTAATCCATGCACGCATTAATTTAAATTGAATTGTTTTAAATTAATAATACTATCCGAAAATATTATCGAATGAACCGTTACGTTTATAATTACTTCTGACATTCTCTAGCTGTAATATGTACTTTTACTGCAATAATAAAATACAAAAATTATAAATGTTTTTATTAACCCTAGACTTTTATAAAACAATTTACAATTTGAAATGATGTAGGTTTACATCAAACAAGAGTCGATCTTATAACCTAGATCTGCAGGTATGGTAATACAAAATAAAAAAGTTAAGAATTTTTTTAACACTATATTCACACTATTTTATTTTTCTGGGTTTTGCTTGTCATAAAATAACATACACTGCACAAATAACATGAATTTTATTTGGGAAAATTAGGTTTTTGTTAATTACTAAACAAGTAATAGAGATACGAGGTAAGTGTAAATTGTAAAGTTGTTAGGAATTGCAAGACCTTTAAAATAATATTCTACTTGACATATGGATATGTTGCTATTTGAAAGTTTTTAAACTGAGCATTTTAGGCTAAACATTAAAACAATCTAATGTTTTGATTTTTTTTTTTTTTTTTTTTGCTATGTGGCATATTGCAGTACAGCTAATTTCATGAAGAGTAAGCAATTTGAATCGGGGAAAGGCTATATGTATTACAAAAGAAAATACAGGGTATTCAAAAAATATGAATTTTAAACAAAAATGAAAACTATTTTGAAATAGATGAAGATAATTAAGTTATAGGGCTTTAATAAAAAGCACAACACGACATATGTTTACGTTTGAAAATTCTGAGATTTGAACTAGTGACACTTAGGTTTTGGAACACCTGTATAAGGAAATGGTTAAACATATTTTTACGTTGTTCCTTGGAGTGGATTTAGTTGGGAATAATTTTGGTTCATCCTTCTGTCTTAAGCCCTTCTTCCGTAACATGTTTAAGTCACCTTAGATGAGTCACCCAGTACAAACAACCAGTTCATCTGCCACGTTTCATTCATTTTCCAATTCGCAGGTGTTTTATGTTTTCTTTGCAATCTTCTGTTCCGTAGTTTCAGTACCATCGTCAGTAAAACCACTATTAGTATCGCACATAGTAAATGAGTCCAGATCACCTGGTCGGCAAATGATGGCATATTCGTTTACCTGAAACCATCGATGTATAAACCATCGATGCCTGAAACATGATCAGTCTAATTTATATCTAAATATAGTAATCTTGACTGAGATGCAGACTTCTAAAACACTGAAACGTTTATACATACTGGTTTATTGATACATAATTAAAGTTTATTTAAAAAAGTTGCAGACCAAAACCATTTCTTCATATAAAAAATGTCTATTGAAAATGTGTTTTCCTGCATGAAGCTACTCCTTAGCTTTCTTACATATTCGTGAACTAAACAAAAAAATAAAACATATAAACTTTGCAAGTTACAAAACGTCTTTTTTCCCATGAAGCTTCTACTTAGACACTTAGATTGCAATATTCTTAATATAAGCATAAACCTTATAAGAAAATATAGTAATCATTTGATTGCTGAGAGGTAGTAGGTTCATGGATTATTTAGTAAAAGGTGTTCAGAAGAAATTATAATGTAAAGTCCACAATAATCACCTACCTTGTTTTTAAGTAATTGGTAATCGGTTAAAGCATAGAATATTTCTGTAAGGTTGATGTAAATTTTGTAATTTATTTATTAAAATCAAGCTATTTTGGTTGTATTTTATGTTGTTTTTGTTAATGAGCGTCATCCGCAAACTAAAACAGCAAGGTTTTTCTAATGGTGTCTTATTGTTTTCAACTAGCAAAACAAGTTTAGCTGTTAGGTTCAAGCACTAAATGTTATACTTATCTTGTCTGGAACAAGGCCAAAAGATGTTGAGATTTTGTAAGTTTAAGTAACTCAATTAAATTATTGATTTTATAAAATCTGCAGTATAAGCACTACTAACCACGTAAGATGCTTATTGCTGTTTCCTGCTTTACTAACAAAAGGTTAACAGTCTTTGATCATGTCGTTCCTTTACAAAGAGGTATCTCGTATTGGCTTCCTATTCAAAGAAGGTTTTAGATAGTTGATAATAATAAGATGTTCCTTATATTCAAAAGCTTACAAAGCCTACATAACCTTAAAGTAGCTACATTGTTAAAGTACAATAACAATTTGTCTTGTAATTGTTATTATTACGTGCGAGAAGTGATTTGGTTGACGTTAATTATTGCTTTTATAAAATGTTTTATACATTTTCTCATTTCTTAATTAGTTATTTTAAATTATTCTTATAATATGTTAAACACTCTCTTAAAGGTGCATTTCTTTCTTAGTGGTTAGCCAGATTTATTAAAAGCTTTCCGGAAGCTTTTTTCACTATTCCATAATTTTGAATTCGATGTGGGAATGGATTCTAAGGAGTTACATCATGTTTTATAGATATAAACAGTTTGAACTTATAGTACACCGTCTCTTGGATTAATTACTTACCTTATAAATACTGCCGCATTTTCGAAAACATTAAGTTTCCATCATCAGGCCGTACAGGAAAACAGTCAAATCACTCAATCGAGGTCGTCACATAAATATAAAACAACACACAAACGTTAATGGTACGTACATATTATTTTGGCCAAAATATCGCGTGCGATACCGGTAACAGGCAAATCTAGACTGCGGAAATATGTAATTCCCTCCCCTCTCTGTTATCTGTCGTGGCAGTACGATACATTTATATACAGACGTTTGTTTATAAATGTTGGTTGTCCTTAATGCGATGGCGTAAATTAAATTAAATTCAAAAGATAGTTTATCATTAAGGACATTGATATTATCCATTTTTACACCTCTGTAGATCTCGAACTTTTCCACGGAATCCATGTAGAGCCTACCTTTTTTTACAAAATTCTAATATTTCCATGTTATTATGGATATCTGTGTATTTATGGTCCTTACCGATAAGATGTTCACCGAAACAGAGTTTGTGGATAGGGTTCTCTTAGGCAGTTGATCCTTAAATCTTTTGTTGAAAGAGCGGGGCATCTGTCCAATAAAAAACTTGAGGAAATCGCTACAAGTGATTTTGCATACGCCAGTCTTATCATGCTTGTCACTTAGGTTTTTTATTGGCTTATTTAAAAAAAGATGTCACACATATGCATTATCAATGTACTAATGAATCGTTGAATATTATGAATAAAATATATCCTTATCAATACTATCTAGATCAATCGGTCTACACACGTCTTATTTAATAAATTTGCCCATATAAACTACTAGACTGGAAAAATCATTACAAAGTGGGTTCAATTAACATAAAATAAATCTATAAGCCAATTTGCATAATTTAATATTTTGTATATTAGGAGATCATAATTATGTAATATGATTTATAACGATGTGAGAGAATTATTGGTTTTATGTTAGTAAAGAGAGAAATAATTCTTTGTATGAATTGAATCATTTTCATTTTCTTTTTTGAATTATGATTTCATGTCGTAAGATTTTACGGACGAGAACTCACTGATTAACATAACTGACTGTTGCTGCTTCAATTTTACAAACATTGTTCCATTCAACTGGATTTTAAAAAGTAAGTTATAAATTACTTGTTTCATAATAATTTAAAAAGAAGTTACTTTTACTTTAATACAAAACAATACTAAAACATAGTTTTGTTTTTTAAGATTTTGTATTTATAATGGTAATCATATTTGGGCTGTAATTAATTAATGTTTCTATTAACGTTTTTTTGCTACACCAAAACAAGTTACTTTTTGTTATTAATATTTAAAACATTTGATGTACAGTAGTGCAATATTGTTACTGAACTATATAAATAAATTATTTTTATAGTTAACCAATTTAAATAATTTTGCGTTTGAATTTGGTTTTAATGTCTTACTCAAACATAGCAAGTTAAATTTAAAATTATATTGATAAAGTATTGTGATCGTAAGTATTGATTGTATGTTGTAGTACTTAATTGTTAATGATATTATATATAAAACATTTATTTTTGGATATCAAAATAATAAATAATTTCTAATTAAACGTTCCTGTAAAGTAAATAGGCATTAGTGTATACCTTTCGAAAATTGCAATCCTTTTGATTAAGAATCAAAAGAGTCAAGTTAACGCAATTCGACATCAAAAAAACAATTACAATAGTTGAAGATCCGCAAGAGCCGAAAGATATGAAGGCATGGTGAACAGTAAACAACACATTTGGTATAAATAAATATGATTCCCCACATGAATCGATTTATTTCAAATGAGTTATGACTCTTGAACGGCTAAATCGAGAATATATTATCTTATATATACTGGTCTCGGACGTTATCGCTGAGCTGCAGATTAAAGATCACCCAATGGTCATTGACCTGGTCAGTCTGTCTAATATTGTAATCTTGAAGGATAAGAAGTACTTATAGTAAATTTTAAATGAAAGTATTTTTAAATGCCTGCAAACTGTAGTAAGTGTAATTTAGTTTGCAACGGTGATAAATATATGGTGAAATGTACTGGAAACTGTAATAGTGTATAGGCCTACCTTTAACAGCAAAACATGTTACAAACCCGGGGTCAAAGAATGACTGGCTTTGTGATAATTGCCCACTTAGACTTGGAATACTCCTAAGGGAGCAATGTGACTGATAATTGTGACCGTAATTACTAAGGAGAGTATAGTTGTTGGAAGCGTTCAATTTCGAGGTTACCACAGAGTTCAAGCCATAATATACGAATGAGTTTGGTGAATTCCGTTCTTCACTTGAAGTAGATTGTTTGGATAAGAGGAACTGTGGAAGTCGTAAATACAAAAGTATTATTGTTTTCCAATTGATCACCCTGCACCAAACTTTTAATTAATTCAATTAATACACCAGATTATTCTTTGAAATTATAACTTCTTGTATCCGTAGGTTATACATTTATATTAGTCTTACAACACAATTCTGCAAACTTTAAATTATTAGTATAAAAAAGTTTGAGAAATATTCGCATAACGTAAGCAATATTGCAATACTTTGTGTAGCCTTTAATCCCGTTACAAAACTTCTGAGCTGGGAAGAAAATAATAACGCTAGATATATTTCTTTTGAACAAACGACTGCTTTGTTGATATATTTTACGCTACACTTTTAAACAAATTTGTCTTCCTAAATTTGAAATTTTCTTCGCATTTGATTGCTAAACTCTAAAAAATTTACATGAAAAATCACATATAACGTTTAGAGCTATTTTTTTTAAATTGTTATCTTTAAAGGTGTGTGGTATATGTATTTGGATAAACTGTGGTTTTCTTTATAATAACAATTTTACGATTAGGCCTATATGAGTTGTAATTGTTTCATCTATAGGCAATTATCAAATATTAAATACTAGATAATCGTGATATAAATATGTTTTGTTTAAAAAGTATCTCAAATTGATGGTATCGTATTCATCTTAAATGTAATAAGTAATTTGTAATTCGAGGGAATTTTAGACACAATTTAATAATGCGATAAAAAATAGACTTCATATAAATTATTATAACATATTAAAGGAATATATTCAATTTAAGTCTTTCCATGAATGCATGCAATGCACTTAATTACAGATGATAGCTTAACAAAGTGTATTTAAGTTACAATATATCTCTTTATTCAAATGAATAACTCGTTACTCACTGATCATGTTTTATCTTATTAAAGGTTGTAATTTGTCTAGATTGTTTTGTGTCACGTGCCTTAGAAATGTAACTTACAGTTTAACTGAAAACTGTTTTGAAATAAATAGAATTGATTTTAACCAATATCATCGGTTTAATTCTTGTTCTAAGAGATATAAACTTTGATTGGCGGTAACTACGTGCGACCTCTACATAGGAGTGATTTACAGAAAGCTTTTGGTAATAGAAATAAATGTCAGGTTCTATTAGAATCCTTGCTTTAATAAAGATAAGCTACTGGAGAGGTTCAAATCGCCTGGGAAATGAGAAAGGCAGAAGACAAACTTCTAATTCGTCTAGCAATCAATGTATTTCCCTTAGTCGCACAGTCAGTGTTATCAGTGTGTTTATTAGACATTAGATTTGTCGTTTGTTCTCTCTTCATGAGAAAATTACTAATAAACTCTGACACTATTACACTAAATACTACCCCAATAGCAAAAATATGTTTATCAACTCCTATAAAAGCGAGTGTACTTCCGTCCGTACGTAATATAACCGCTGAATTCACCCATCATATGTAATACCGTACACAAACCCAGTGTAGATTATACTTTGGATTTATGTTTACAACTTCAATCATTATAATTTCTTATGAAGTATATTTTTTTAAATATGTGTGATAGAACTAATTTATGCTACAATACGTTATAATATTTGCTTTGAGGTTATAAACTGTATATAAATACAACCTTGTATCATCAAAATATTCGTTTGTATAAATTTAAAGAAGAAATGCCTATTCTTTTAACTTCAGAAACATTCAGAAACATCTTCGTATAAGATATTCCATAATTAATTTCTTCACTATAACTATTATAATTATATAAATAAATAACTATAAATAATTATAATGATTTGATAATTATTAATCATTTCTAAATCATTTCATATATCCATATGAAATAAAAAGCAATTAAAGATAATGTTTGTATCTTTCTTCAAATATATAATAACATACGTAAATACTAAATTTTAACAAATATTCCTACAGTTTTATAATCCTTTGTAATTGTACACAATATTTACCGGGTTAATATCCCCGTCAGCATAGTTAGGTAAGCCTAGATAAAGTTTGTTGTTTTTATTTTGTATAAATGTTGTATGTCTGATGTGTATATAATTTATCCGCCTGTGATTTTTCACGGGGGTTTACTAGTTGTTTTTTATAATTGATAAAAAAATTCAATATATTTAATAAAATAATATATGTATATAAATGTATACGTATAAAATAATGTAATATCTAAAATATATATATAATAGGGTGGTTCGAAAAAAAAACGTGTTTACGATATCGAAATCCCATTACCACTCAAAAGTTGCAGTTTTTTACCCTGAATTCGGGGAAAATAATGAAAAAATTATAAATTGTCATCTTTAATTCGCGCATGTAGCTTAAAGTTTGAAAACAAATTTGGAAACTTTTTACCAGTTTAAAATCAGCTCTTCGTACTGTAATTGGTTGTTTAAAATTGTATAACTGTACTTAAATACTAAATATAAGACTATAGGTGTGTTGACTATAGAAAATTTATAATAAAATGTATCGGAGACTGAAGAAGGAAGATCATATAAGAGCCTGAGAGGAAAGTACATATGCCATTTGACACCACGAGGTGGCACTGAAAGTGAAATAGCTACAACCGTTTGGTACTTTTTAGAAAGTAAGAACTTTGACCATGATGAGCTTGTTGCTATCGGATGTGACGGAACAGCAAAAAATATAGGTTGGAAAAACGGTGCTATGAGTAATCTTAAGATTAAACTTGGCCGACCAGTGCAATAGTTCGTACGCTTGCTTCACTTTAATGAACAGACATTTATTTGAAAGTGTAGATGGTGAGTGTTCAGAGCCAACAAGTGTCTTAGGAAAAATTGGTAAACTTTTATTTGACTGGGAAAAACGTCCGGTTGCTAGTTTCGAAATAATCACTGGTAAAAATATTAACAGAACCAAAACTGACTTAAGCAAGAACCAAAAATACTTACTTTACATTTATGAAGCAGTGAAGACAGGAGAGTGTATTTCAGATCTCGCTGTGAAAATCTGGTCCTCTTAGTCATTCTAGGTGGTTGACATGTGTAAATAGGACACTAAGGCTATACATATCTGAAGTGACACCTTCCGACTAACTTAAGATACTTGTCAACTGCATTATGAAAGTATACGCTCCAGTTTGGTTTGAAATCAAAAGGCATCCATCAGTGAAAGTTTGGACCCATTCACACATTTTCAAAGTTACTCAGTCGCCACGATAGCTACCCGATAGTGTAAAGCAAATCATTGATCCTGTGATTCAGAGGAATGCTTTTTTTGTCATCCAAAAAATTGGTTAATATCAATGGCGGTAGATGAAAGAATCTATGTTCGGCAGTTAGCTTTTCGAAGATTGCTAAAAGCTAGAAACTAATAGTCAAAAGTAAAATCAGTGCGTACATTTCAACCTCCGACCATCAATTTTGCTGCTTCAGATTACATTGAAGCAACTCACTTTCACCTCCTCCAGCAACTTTTTGACCTCAGCAAATGAAAGCTTAGAACAACTAAATGGTACTGATGTTTTGTCTAAGTTTGACGTGATGAAATTTCCTTGATATACGCAAAGTGTGGAAAGAGTAGTAAAACTGGTACCAAAGTTTGCGGGGTAGAAAATAGAGATGGTTTCATAAGAACAACAAGGCTCTCAAGATCAGTTACGCCATCGCTTAACTTTAAAAGGGAATTCAAAACAATGCCTAAAGATCACAAGTAAACTTAAATTCACGATCACGTTGATTTCCTATTTTAGTCCTAATTAAGTACTACTTCAAACTATATGTAAATATTGTACAAAAACACCTCCACACTTGGATGGATCCCGTGGTGAGTTCTGTTTAATTTCATTTTCTTTGAAACGAGCTAAGAGCTGCACGCAAGTTTATGATGTTTTAATAAGAAGAAAAACTTGTTCAGCAATCAGTTCACGATAAAAGAAGGTAGAAGAGCATGACATTTATTCGAATCCAGGTATTTCAGTTATAATTTCAATTTAGGGATATTAAAAACATTGTAAAAAATTTCCAAATTAGCCTTTTTTAAACCAAGGCTTGTGCGCGAACTAAAGATGTTACAAATAAGCGATAAAAGTAATTTTGTATAAAAAATATATTACGCATATACAGTTATTTTATTACTGTTGGGTAAAGAAAAATTTAAAAACATGTTTTACAATTTAAAAATTTATAAAAAATAAATTTTTTCAAACTTCAAGCTACATGCGCGAACTAAAGATGACAATTTTGAATTTTTCATTATTTTTCCGAATTTAGGGTAACAAACTGCAATTTTTGAGTGGTAATGGGATTTCTATATCGTAAATACGTTTTTTCGAACCACCCTAATATATAATGAACATAAAATAGCAGAATGTATGATTACAGGGTGCTCAATCCACAATCCTCAATGAAGAGTACAACTTTAGGAACCATTTTTTTCAAATTATCGTAAACATTATGGTTTCTATAGTTTAAAACTGAGTTTGACGTCAATATTACTATTTACATACATATTGCTACTTGCAACACCTAAACAAATCAGGTTTTTTCTCATTTACGAAATTCTGTTATGTTGTTCTGTTTGGGGTTTTCTTTATCTGTGTTTAATTGTACACCAAAAGAGTAAACCATTCAATATTAGATCAAATAAATACAAAAATATCACACGTTTAGGCCTTATAAATAAATCTAAAAAAACCGAAATCATAAGATCGATTGGGAAGAGGCGAAACCACCAGAAAATTTCTTATAAATGCAAAATAACTGAAGCCTTATATTTGAAATTAGCGGGCATCCCGATGACCAACATAGTTTAAAAATGACTTATTGTTGTTCTTTAATTAAACATCTAAATTAAAAATTTGTCAAATTTAAAAAAGGCTGATATTTTTCGGATAAACTTTTTGAGGACTCTATACTTACAACAGGCCTTTCTAAAACAATAAAAGAGAGGGGTTGTTTAGTTATAATTATTTTTACCTGTTTTAAGTACTGCAGTCCAATTACTTTGTAACCCTATTGATACCTACTTCTGGAGATATACCTGGTAGATTTTCGTGCGATTTGTTTTAAATGAACAAAATTGTTGGCATTATTATAAAAAAATTATGAAATGCAATTTTCTTTCATCGTTATATTCATAAGGGCACTTTAGGGGTTTTCAGGTTTAGGTTACAACCCTATTAATACCTAAACCTTGAGATTCATTTTGAGTACATGTTTATTAGTACAACTGAAACAGTTTTTTTCAGGTATTAAAAACATGGAGGCTGTTTTACGTAGTTATAAATAATTAATCAAATGAAAGAGTAACTCAAACAGTTTTGTTGGTACTCTCGTGTGCACATGCACTTTTCTTTTATCTTCCGTTATAAAGCACGAGACTACAGTTTGCAAGGACTAAATCTGTAGTTACAGTGAGTTCCATATTAAGTTCAAATGTAATCCTCCAAGTGTTAATAAAATCCGTAAATGCGATATCATTCAGTTTGGAAAATATATATATATTTGCAGATACTTTAAGTACTGTCCAAGACAAATCAATAGAAAAAAAATAAAAAAACCACAAATATACTGAACACAAAAATAAACATAAATATACAACAACAACGACAACAAAATCTCACATCAATACACAGTTACTCATACTCATGCCTTATCTGTTTCAGTAGTCACCAATTTTGTTTTAATACTACTAACTGTAATTCAACAATTTGTTTTGCTGTAAACAATCATCACCCTTTTTTTATAAACTTTTGTTTCTGTCTCTCTCAATTTATACTACAAAATTCTATAATTTAATTGTGTAGAAGAAGTGTTAGGGTGAGTTAAATAAATTTAGGGTGGATTCATCTGATCGGTTTCATTTTACTTGTTCAGTATCAAGTTTCTGCTTATAAAATTCCAAAATAATGCTTCTATTTCAAAAGAACGACAGTGACATGCTCAGGATGGTCGATGCTTTCAAGCACACCGATCTCGTGTTGATGTTGTAAGAGTTTGAGAGAATGACACAGTGGTAAATATGAGAGTCACTTTAAGAAGCCATGGGTAAGGCGCACGTGAGCCGAAGTTGGACGCTTTGGTTCTGCAACTGGTCTTGGAGAGTAGTAGTTGTTCTTCTCAACAACCTTGAGAGCCTAGAGCCAGAGAGAGGTTGACAGCTCAACTAGGTTTAGTTTTATTTAATGCAATGTTTGGTTTTATTCCTCATAACTTTTGTAAAATTGTTTATATTTTCATAAAACTTGCAGTAAATTACACCGAAAAGTCTACTGCATAAATACACATTAAAAAAATATATTTTGTAAAAGATTTTCTAAGTATAAATACATAATATAATTTACGTTTTATCGACTCAAGTTTACCAACAACAATAATGGAACTAATTCAGTCTACTCTCATAATCATGATCTATAAAAATCAAAAACAACAATGGTTAATGCAAAATTGTTTCAATCGCGTAAACTGTAGTTTTTACATTTCAGTTATAGAATAATTTAGTTACCGTATTTTTGTGTTTACAATAGGGATTATGTAATATTATATAATTATTCATCGAACTGTTTAGCGATTCAAATACCAGCACCAAGCTGCAGTAAATAATCACACATTGCAAATTATTTTATAACTATTTGAACCCCAAAACTGTTTAGTTGATTATTGAGGAGCTGTTATAATATTTCTTCAGAGGTACGCTTAGTCATTAGGACAACTAATAATTAAAAGGCGTATATTTTTCATCGCAATATTAATAATTAATTTAATATTATTTGCAGTATTTATTTAGTTTAGAATGTGAACTGGACTCAATTATTATTACTTTAAACTTCCACTATTTAAAATATATATTTCGGCTATTATTTGAAAAAATATATAGGCCTAGTATATCATTACTATCATATCCCAAATAAAGATACGTGAACTTAAGTTATTTACAGCTTCAGTGATTATTTTATGAGAACCAAGTTTGTTTTAAGACGATATTATAAACTAACCCTACAGTATATTTTCTGTCGTAAAAAAGTACCATAAAAAGGAACTTTTCACATTTTTTTATTTGGAGGTCACGATCTAATATATGTCAATACTAATATTATAAAGAGGTAAAATTGTGTTGTTTGTTTGTGTGTAGGGGGTAATCTCTGGAACTACTGAACCGATTGATAAAATAGTTTTACTAATAAAAAGCAACACTATTCCTGAGTAACATAGCCTAGAATTGATTTTGATTTAAGGGTTGGAACAACCACTAAAACAATAAATATTAATTGTTATACTTTCCTCAAAGGTAGAGAGCTGAAATTTTTTACATTTATTTCTTACAAGATGCGTAGAAAAAGTAAACTATTTTTGCATTTTGTCGCGTACTGTTAAGGGGTGAAAATGTGATAACAACCCATAAAACAATAAAAATTAACTGTTATATTTTCCTTTAGAGAGCTGAAAATTTTAAAATTTATTTCTTACTACATACATACAAAAATATCATAGATTGACATTTTGTCGCGAGGGTCTAAGGGATGAAAATTTACTAACAACCCTTATAAAAAATGTCGATTGTTATACTTTCCTTAAAGCTAGAGAATAAACCCTTTATAAATTAAGAAACCACTATGTTACATCCTAGTTAAAAATAAATAAGACATATTAAAATTTAATAGTAGGGCTGTTTATATAAAATAAACTGTTTGCATTTGCTTCGACTCGAGTCACCGCAGAGGGTGGAGTCCTGTAGTTTAATATAAAACGTACAAGACAACTTATGACATCTTTGGAACCACAGATTAAAACTTGAAATTAACAGTTTGTAAGATTTTACTAAGAAGTTTGTTTCCAACTACCAAATTTGAGAAAATCTAGGTACTCAAAACATTTTGTATGTAGGCCTATGTGCATCTTAGGAGTTTTGTTCTCAGTTAGGTAAATGCTTTAAAAACATAATCCTAAGTAAACGTGAAAATAAAACACTCAGATAAGAAAGACTATAAAACAGTTCTGGGTGATATGATGTAACATATAATAATTTTATAAAGGAACAGAAAAGATTTAGTTAATACAACCACATGTATGTACAATGGCACTTCTCTGAGTACAACAAAGTGCCTGGTTATTTTAACTATTAATAAGTTATTAAATTATGTTGGTGCTAAAAGCGGTAATTTCTACAGAAACTGGAGCTTATAATGAAAATAATATAAACTATTTGTCTTACTTTTTAATGTAATATGTTGCTAAAACTGAACTTACATTTTCTTCAAACTATTCCACTGAATAAACGTTCGTTTCCAAAATTTATCCTCAGAGCAGAGAAAACTCTCAAAGAACGTTGGTTTTTATATTTTCCAAAAGATTATTAAATAGCACATCAAAAAATTTAGAACTGAATACATTATTTGTACCAGCACTGATTAATTTATTAACACAATATTGCTATAGTTCATTTCACCTCAGCGTGAGGCAAATATAAATGACCGTAATAAAACCCTTACCCTCAGGCCTATTGTGCGACATCGGGGATGGGCACTTGTCGTCTGCCTTTGTATTAGAGTTATTGCTGTTTGTCCCAGTGCCATTATGCAAACTTTTTTAATTGAAAGAAAAACTTAAAACAAAATATATCATTCGCTGTGTTTTGATCGCGTGATTATTTTTATACCAAATATGAAGGAAATCGGTTGATTTTGGGGAAGGCAAAGTAAATAGTTAAATCCTATGTGTTTTCAAATATTTTTTATCATCATGAATACGGAAATAAATTTACATTGAATAATGATGTTGAGTTTTATAAAAACCTCTTACTTACTACTGTACACAATAATCATCGCCTTATAGTGGCCTGACATGCTTAACATTGTCGTTAATCAAACAATAACCAAGGCTTTATGTTTTGAATTGAAAACTCATAAAAAATACTTTACTCTTTATTTGGGCATTGGGCATTGGAAATTGACAACAAAATCAACCCAAGTATTATTAAATAAGCGTAAGTCCTTATAAGGGAATATATTAAATTTATATGGCACATCTACGTCATTGAAATAAATAAACTAATATTACTCTATTGACCACATTAGACTAATAACTTAATGAACCAATAAAGTAGCTATTTTTCACAAAACTAGATAGTTCAAAGAAATTTCAAGATTTCCGTTAAATATACTGTATTAGTCAAATTATATTAAATTTATAAATTAAATTAAAGATAAATAATAGACTATCATTAATGATGTACTTGTTTCGCCTGTCCCTAAATAGCCTATTAAAATTTTGTTTAGTGTGCAAGTAGCTAGAAGGAATAGCCTATGTTTAATTTTTATCCGTGCTATGTACTGCAATAAGATGTGTAATTTTATATTTTCGTGTAGCCCATGCTCTGTTTGTCTATAATATTAAGATGTATTTAATTTTAATTGTATTTTATGCTCGATGTATATAGAACAGTTATTTAATAGTTTTACTTAATGTCTATATTTTAATACTGCATTTAATTAACAAAAAAACTGTCAGGCCACTATAATGTGATGATTATTGTGTACAGTAGTAAGTAAGAGGTTTTTATAAAACTCAACATCATTATTCAATGTAAATTTATTTCCGTATTCATGATGATTAAAAATATTTGAAAACACATAGGATTTAACTATTTACTTTTCCTTCCCCAAAATCAACCGATTTCCTTCATATTTGGTATAAAAACAATCACGCGATCAAAACACAGCGAATGATATATTTTGTTTTAAGTTTTTCTTTCAATTAAAAAAGTTTGCATAATGACACTGGGACAAACAGCAATAACTCTAATACAAAGGCAGTCGACAAGTGCCCATCCCCGATGTCGCACAATAGGCCTAAGGGTAAGGGTTTTATTACGGTCATTTGGTTTTGCCTCACGCTGAGTTGAAATGAACTATAGGCAATAATTATTTTTGCAAAAAAAAATAAATTAACTTACAAAACAAGCACAAGAACAAGGTTTAGAGATATTTGAACACAATAATATAACAAACTTATCTTTTCTAAGACACTTGTTGACTCGAAGATGTAAAAGTAGGACTATTATTCAGATCTTTCAATATTATAAGAATGAATGCAATTACAACTTTGGGACGAATAGATAATGCTTCTAAAGTTATTAGCTTAAAGTTTTTACTTTAGGGCAGTTAAACTAATGAAGACAGGAGCGCAAAACGCAAGCAAATAAAACAGCAGTAAACTAGGCTCAAACCAACCCAACTCTGTTTAAGTTTCCAACTGTAGAAGACGAGTGCGTTTAACCACTGTATCGCTCTTATGTATTGAAGTGAGATCATGGATGTTTTCACTGGGGATCAGGAGAAAATTTCAAACCCAGGGATCCCGATGTAATGGATGTCTACTACATTGCAAAAATATAGGAGATTGTCTACTATGTCTAAAAAATATAGGGAATCATTTACAATATATGAATTGGAAAATACAGGCGAACGTCTACTATACTGAAAAATGTATTCGATTGTGTATTATATTGAAAAAAGGCAATTGTATACTATATTGAAAAAATATAGACCATAGCCTGAAAAATATAAGTGATTGTATATTATATTGACAAAAATTTGGTGATTGTCTATAATATTGAAACAATATAGGTGATACTGAAAACATATCATATAGGCGATTGTCTACTATATTAAACAAATATAGGTGATTGTCTACAATATTGAAACAATATAGGTGATA